>JARFXV010002473.1:67500-133768 GCA_031761425.1 Cosmopolites sordidus
AAAAGAAAAACTATAGAGGTCATTTATCCAAATCGAACACAATGGACCGATATTTTTACAAAGAAAAAAAAACGGACCCGTCACAACAGAATGTCGTGTCAGAGAACTGGACCATGAATGCCAACATCAGATTTACGGCACGGCTAACGACAATCAAAAGAAGATTAAACTATTTATTGTTTTTAACGAAATGAGGAAATTGAGGAAACGTTTAGGTCAGAGTTTATTTTACGTAAGACAACCTTTAAATGTCGGTTTATTACTTATAAAGATATTGATTTCCGAAAAATCTGTAAAACTAGACTAGACGTGTACATAACATATTTGGACTATATTTCTTATATATATATATATATATATATATATATATATATATATATATATATATATATATATATATATATATATCCCGTGTGGGGATTTGCCAGTTACCTCCATCGGGTGCGTCCCCATTGGAATTGGGGGAAGCTCGCCGGTTCTGCAAACCAGCAGTATCGGAGGGTAGTGGGGAAATAAAATACCCACCGTGAAACAAAAACTGGACGGCCCTCCAAGCATGGGGGTTGAGTCGTAAGGCCAGCAACCTTACATTCGGAAAACACAAAAAAAACGCTAAAACACCCAGTAGAAATACGCCTCGGATGTCGGACGGATATAACAGTAAACGAAAACAGCAACGGAAATGGACAGTGAATTTAGGTATATGGAATATACAAGGTATAAGAAATAAACAGAAGGAAGTTATCATGGAATTCATCCAACGTCACATTGATATAGCAATCCTCTCGGAAACAAAGAAGAAGGGAAGCGGAATCGAAAACATCAACGATTTTATACATTTATACACTGGAGTGGAAAAACACGAAAGAGCACGTGCTGGAGTATCTATTCTAATCCACAAAAAATTGAAAAAATTAAATCTTGGGAACCAATGAACGAACGCATAATTAAACTGACGATCCAAATAAGGGGAAGAACTATGACAATTCTCGGTGTGTATGCTCCTAATAACGATGCTACAGCTCACGTTAAAGATATGTTTGAAGATACTCTCAGAGATATAATCGATCAAATTCCACGCAGTCATGAAGTCATCATAGGAGGAGACCTAAATGGTCGGGTCGGAAAACAGAGACATAGTAGAGTAGTAGGCAGACACGGGGAAGAAACCATAAATGACAATGGTGAAAGATTAGTGAATCTTTGTGAGCAGTTCGATTTGAGAATAACTAACACCTTTTACGCTCACAAAGATATACATAAATACACTTGGTACCAACAGACAAGAGGACTAAAACCGATTATTGACTATCTCATTGCCCGACAAAACTCCCAAATTAAGATACAAGACGTTAGGGTAAAGAGAGGTGCCGAGTGTGGATGATGTGCCGATGGTGCCGATGTGCCGATGGTGATCACCGCTTACTGGTGGCAAAGATACACATTCCCTTTTTAACATCTTTTCAATCGACCACCAGCAGTCTCACTGAGAATAGATTGACAACGACAAAATATAACTTACAAAGTTTTGAACATGAAAGTACTAAATATTTATATCTTAGAAGACTGGATCAAAAACTAATCGAAACTCAACGAACAATAGAAGAAGAGTACGAACATATAAAAGCTTGTATTCTTGAGGCTGCGGACGAATCTGTCGGAAAAATACGGATGAATAACAAACCTGACTGGTGGGATGATAAAATAGAACAACAAATTAAAGAAAAGAAACAACTCTACCAGAAACTCCTTCAAAAGAACGATGATGCGACGAGACAAAAATACAAAAGAGCAAATAGGGAGGTTAAAAACGAAGTCCTAAAGAGAAAGAATCAGTCTTGGGAGAAAATATGTGAGTACATAGAACAACAATTAGGAGGAACCCGAAGCTCAGAAGCCTGGAAGACCATAAAGTCGGTAAAAACATAAAAAAAAACAAATACCTAACTTAGGGGGCATAACAAATGAAGACTGGGTACACCACTTTAAAGACCTTTTGGAAGAGAGACGTGAACATTTTCTAGGAAAACAACACCAAATAAATAATCTAACTCCTATAGATCTCCAACTAAAAGAAGTGCAACAAGCTGTGAAAGACACAAACATAAAAAAATCCCCTGGACCTGGAGGGATCCACCCGGAATTCATAAGGTATGGACCCGAAAAACGTTTAAGAATGTTGAAGAATATGTTTCAACGATGCCTGAATGGGGAAGAAACGCCGATCGAATGGAGAACATCTTATATATCAACCATTCACAAAAAAGGCTCAAAAAATGATCCTAAGAATTACCGAGGTATAGCGGTAATCCCAACAATAGGAAGAATATATTCCCGAATCCTTAGAAATGAAATAGAAGAAGACATCAAGGATAAACAAGCGGAAGAACAAGCCGGTTTCCGGGCAGGGAGATCCACCACAGACAACCTTTTCACTCTAAAAATAGCCCTAGAAAAACGAACCCAGCGAAACAGGGAGACGCATATAGCTTTCATAGACCTAGAAAAAGCATATGACAGTGTACCAGTATCGAAATTATGGGAAGCAATGGAAACTCTCAAGATTAGACCAACATTGATTCGGGCCGTCCAACTTTACTATGAACAGAATTCTGCGGTTATTAAAATTGGAACATCACTATCTGAATCATTCAATACAACAAAGGGGCTAAGACAAGGATGTTGTCTATCTCCCACCTTATTCAAACTATACGTAGACCAATCCATGAAAGGCTGGGCACGGAAGTGTTGGAACATGGGCCTTCGGGTGGGGGATGACACCCTATATACTCTTTATTTCGCCGACGATCAGATAGTGGTTGCAGAAGACCAACAGGATTTGAGCTATATGGTGAGGAAACTAAATGAAGAGTACACACTAGCTGGTCTCACAATTAACTTAAATAAATGTGAATACTTAGCGGTGAGTAGTAATGACAACGACGATTTACCCTTGGAAAACGGAACAATAAAAAACGTTGACAAGGCTAAATACTTAGGGGTGATCTTCAACAGGCAAGGTAATAGTAATGATGAAATTCAAACAAGAATAATAAGAGGTAGACAAATCATTGGAGCACTCAACTCTGTCCTGTGGGAAAGAAAAATTAGGCGAGAAACAAAACTTCGCATATATAGCTCAATCGTAAAGAGTGTTTTGACTTATGGTTCAGAAGTGTGGGATTTAAATAATACTAATAGAAGAAAACTACTGGCCACGGAGATGGATTTTTTGAGAAGGAGCTGTCGGAGATCGAGACTTGAGAGAATAAGAAATATAAACATTAAAAGGGACATGAACATCGAGAGAGATATTGTGGACGACATAGAGAGAAAACAATTGACTTGGTTCGGACATGCAAAAAGAATGAATGAGACAAGATGGCCACGAAAAGTGTTGGAATGGATACCTCCAGAAAGAAGAAAGAGAGGACGACCAAGAAGAAGTTGGAGAGACGGCGTTGACGAAGCTATGGAAGCAAGAGATTTGCAAGAGGACATGTGTCACGACAGAACGAACTGGAAACTGGGGACGGAGAGGCGGCGACAGCCGTAGATAATCCGAGAATGATGATATATATGTATATATATATATATATATATATATATATATATATATATATATATATATATATATATATATATATATATATATATATATATATATAAGTATTGAATTATAATAGTATATAAGTATCGAATTTTCCGTTCGTTAGGTTCGTAAGTTCATTGAGATTTCCATTAGTTGCTCTTTTAACGCGTATAAACAAGAATTTGTTTAGTATTAGCAGTAATGTTTATATTCATATTATTAATTTGGTTTAATTCGTCTTCAGTTAATCAAGTCCTTGATTTAAATTGAAAATGCCGGTCGATAACTTGCCAACATACAACACATTATATTTATTTATTTTAAAACGGACAGGAATCTGACCATTATCCTGTCATCCTTAAATTAGGTATCTCGGTGGATTTCTCTTGTCCACCGAATAAAGCTTTCAATATTATCTGGAGGAAATTCCAAGACCACGTGCAATATAGTGGTCCAAATCAATTTATTAACAGCATTCAACAGCTAGAGGATGACTGAATGATTGTGGCGTATTAGCAGGAACAGGACCCAAGACGGCATTCACGAACTGGTTTCTTCTGGAACTGGAAAACCGGTAACGCTCGGGCCGCTCGTCGAGCACCAATATCAGAGAAATAGGGGTTATAATAGCCGAACATACCGCCCCGAACAGATATCCGAATTGCACCTCAGTCTGTGAGATAGTAGATTAGTTAAATATTGGCAAATCAACCGTTCTCGACTACCAGAAAAAAAATGGGTACGTGTGAAAAATGGGCCACTCACGAACTTAGTGATCAAAATCTGTTGGATCGAATATCTTGGTGCGATCTTTTGCTGAAAAAAACATTATGAGGCTCCATTTTTGAAGCGTATGGTAACTGTTGATGAAAAATAGACTGTGTAGAATAATGAGCAATGGTATTCACGAAGTGGTTTCTTCACTCCAAAAAACAAGAAAAAGTCACATGGTGCCATATCTGGGAAATATAGTGCTTGTGAAATGGCATTTGTTTGATATTTAGCAAAAATTTGCGGGATTATTATTGTGGTGTGTGTTGAAACTGGAAGATTTTCTTGAACAGGGTTCATGTTCAACTAATTCAGTAACACCACCAGACTTCTTTTTACCACCACTAATTTTTAATATATATTTTTTTGACAGTTTCATTACCGTAATAATCTAGTTACATTTTTATAGCACTAGCACAACAAATTTCTTTTTTTTTAACAAAAATTTTTAACACCATTAACATCGATATAACTTGAAACTTCAGCACATGTCAAGAAGAGTTATACCAATTAAAAAATTATTATATCCATACGTAAAATGCACGAATTTTTAAAACCCTACCTTGATCTTAGTAGTAAATCATTTTTAAATATTATATTCCTATATATATATATATATATATATATATATATATATATATATATATATATATATATATATATATATATATATATATATATATATATATATATATATATATATATATATTATTATTATTTCATTATATTACTATTTCTAAATATATGAACATTTGCGGAAATTTTTTTTATTGACTGATTTAAAACAAAATAATACTGAATTAAAAGCTTTTATAAGCGATACTTTGAAATGTATTCCATTTATTGTCAAATATACCAAAATAACAAACTCAATTCTGCATCTTTCGAAAATATCTTTCGCCAAGTTGACTGCCCCTTTGTTTGCCTTGACGGTAACGACAAATACTTGACATTTACAATTCAAATTCGTTAGAAGCATCAAGAAAGGGAAACGTTTTTTAGGTGAGTGGAATTATACAAAAATAACGAGAAAATTTTCTCCGCCTTTATAAATTCCCTTACAGCGTGTTTATATTGCTGTTCTAATGAGATTAACACAAATAAAAAATTACCTTCAAAATACATATTGAGTTGTACAGAAAGTTCTCTCGATTTTCAAAAATAAATGGTTTTTGTTGTATATATTTAATGTCCCTTCAAGAACGATGAATAAACATAATATTTCTTTCGTTTTCTACTTTTCTATTTCAACAAATGTAAAATAAATGTAGGTCTAGTAACTGAGATAAAAGTGAACATCCAGAAAGGGTATAAAAGAAAAGTACAGGGTAAAATTTTTGATGTAAAAAGTTAACTGGTTTTAGTGTGTAAAATATACAGTATGACGGAAAAGTATAAATACTATTTAAATTTAAGAAAAAATTACTAATGAAAATTAATTTAAAAAAAATTACTAGCGCCATCTATAACCTTTGGACACCTGGTCACAAAAACACGATGAAACAAGAAGCCTTTGCAACAAATTAAATTGCAAAAGTTCGGTAAAACTTTTACAGAAACATTTGAATTGATGCGATAATTTTATGGCGATGATTGCTTATTCCGTCGCACACATATGTTCGAGTGGTATAGCAATCGAGCAATCGAGTAATAGCGACAAAAAGCCAGGCCGGTTAAAAAGCAAAAATAGTCATGAGTTGGTGAAAAAAGTGCGTGAAATGGTCCCCTACGATGCGAAACTGTGAGATTGGTAGTGGAGGATTTTGTTCGAGTGAGGACCGAATATCGAGCACCGCGAAGTTTTGTTGCACGATAATGCACCATCTTACAGGTCTGTCCGTTTTCGTGAATTTTTGCCGAAAAAACAAGTCTGTGTGCTTCAACATCCTCCGTATTCGCCTGATTTGTCTCCGTTTGACTATTTCCTATTCCCGAAACTCCAACTGGCCATGAAAGAAACGTTTTATGAGAGTGTTACACAACTCTAAGAAGCCGTGACGAGAGGAATTAAGGCGATTCAGAAAAACGACAAAAAAATTATACTAGCATTGGTTGAGCATGCCCAGCGGTGTACTGATGCGAAAGGGATGTATATTGAATTAAAAGAAATACTTTTGGCAAAATAAATAATTGTGTCTTGTATTTTCGTTAACCTATATATAGCAATTTTTATTATTTTCGTATCTCTTTAATTTAAAATATTCTTCAATGTTAAAGAAATTATTACTAAGTTTTCGATTGTGCACTTTTGGTGTGAAACATTAAATCCAAGAAGTTCACTACTAAACACCTTTTCACTTTTCACTTTTCTTAACTTTTAGAAGCGTGTTTCGCTACCCACGTCAGCATTATCAGGAGATGCTTTAATCTAAAGATTGAATTATATTAAAACGGAAAATATACTAATCTTAAGGCTAAATTATTCATTTAAAGATTGAGTCATCTCCTGATGATACTAAAATTGTTCGCAAAACGCACGTCGAGAAGTTAAAAAAATGATTTGGGATTGGTTGTAAATATTTTCGAATTTTGTATAATTCTTATAAGTGCTATTGACATGTTAAATACCGCTCCAAACAGTAACATTCTGATGATGAAGAAAGATTTTCATCTGCCCAACTCCTGCAGTTATATTAGTTCATAAACCGAAATATGCTTCGACGGAAAAGATTATTTCTCCCAAGGCGGGATTCGCCCTCCAACCTTCAATATTTATTTAATATAAACATGTAAAACGTGTTAAATCTATGTAAAGACATTACTGAGGATTATGGAGGATAAAAATAAAAAATATATTACATGAGATGTCAAACACCGACAAAAACTTTCACTTTTCCCTCTTGTATTCTATAGCATCATCTCTTTTTAAAAACCAGCAGTAGTCGCCCAACATAGATGGGTTCCAGTATCCCTGGTATCTTGCTTTCATCGTCCGGATATCCTGTTGAAACCTCTCTCGTTGTTCGTCGCTTACTGTGCCCAAATTTTCAGGAAAAAATCGAAATGGGACTGTAAAAAAAGCATTACTAAGAACTTGGGACACCCTTGTATTTCATAGGCTTTCAAAAGTTCATCTAAGGCATTTTTATAAAAACTTTCTAAAAGCTTCCTTATTTGAGGTCCAATAAATATGCCTTATTTTTGTTTTGCATCACTTAATTGAGGAAATATTTCTTTTAGGTACTTGGAACGATTGTCTTCTTTGTCCATGGCTTTAACAAAGTCCAAGCTTAATATGGAGATGCGGAAGAAGCACCTTCTTTGGATTAACAAGAGGGGCATATTTTAAGTTGGAACTACCAGGTTTAAAAGAAGTTCTACGAGGCCAATCATTCTTATAGTAATATTCTTTTGCTGCCCTACTGTCCCATAGACACAAAAAACGGCAATACTTTGTAAAACCCCCTTGAAGTCCTAGCAATATATCTATCACTTTTAATTAACCACAAATATCCCACTGGTACGGTTCATAGTTAACGTGATTTAGTATGGTTGCTAAGTTGCCATAAGTATATTTTATTGTCACTGAAGGGACTAAAGAAATAGATGGGCTTCTGCTTCCATTATGAAGCAAGACTGATTTTAGCCTGTATTTCGATGAATCCATAAAAATATGCCACTCGGAAAGTACATGATCCATATTAAGCTAATTCATTAAACTATCAATATCACAACAGACACAAATACCATAATTTAATTCATTCTAAGTTATTAAATGAGGTTCACTCGTATTTGTTAAAAATGTTGGGTCACAAGTGGTGTTCTCAGGAAGTTGTGGATTAGATCCTGATGAAGAATTATAATCACAGGGACACCGGGACAACATGTTGTCCAAGTTTAAAGGCGCAATTGGTTTCGATAGTTCTTTTCTATGAGGAACTGGCCTAAGTGCAGAAGGGAAATTTGTATTCTGAATTTTGTCCTTTTGCTTTTTTGAAATCCCTTTTGTTTTAGTGATACAAAAGAGACAATCTCTTACAAAATCAGTAGGTTCTCGTTACACTATAGGTAGAGCAAACGCATAGAATTTTTCTTGCGATGCATCCACTGCACTAAATTTACGTGACTTACACAGCAAACATGAGGAGCCCGATTTTTGTTTTGATCTTCCAATTTGGCAATTATAATATAAAAATCATCATTGTCGATCCACTACAGGATGAAGTCCTCCCCAGCATGCTTCCAATTCGCACGGTCCTGAGCTTTCCTCTGCCATTCGGGTACAATATACTTGATGATATTATCCGTCCATCGTATTTTCGGCCTTCTTCGCGGGCGTTTATGATCAAGCGGTATCCATTCCAGAAATGCTTTGGTCCTAATGCTTCTAGTGTTTTTTGCACTAGCTGTATGTTGAACCGACGCGTTTCTTCTCGAATACGTTTTCTTATAGTTTTACAAAGCTCAACGTACCCGACAGTGTCAAAGGGACGTTTTCAAAAGGTCAAAGGGCTTGAAACTTTTTTCTGCTGGTGCTATTGCAGCAGCTGTTTCAACCACATTTTCGATGATTTTTTCATACTGTTATAGGGTTCATATATATATATATATATATATATATATATATATATATATATATATATATATATATATATATCCACTGGATTTTTGTAAAATCGACAACTAGAACTTGCTATTTTATATAAAAACTTAAAGACTTAAACACTTGACTGTACTATAAACAAGACAGAAACAAACTAAACTATAAAAAACAATTAAACTGTCCTTAAAGGTTCATAGAATACTGTGAAAAAACCCCCTCTACGGTCTTGTGGTAATTCCTACATTGTCCAGTCTAAAGTCAGGTAAAAATAATCCCAATGATCCCATGATATAAAGGAGAAGCAGATACTTGAAAATGGGACGTGATAGGTCAATCTTGTGAAAAGCTATTTTAATAACTACCTAAATAAAACGCAAAAAGAGTATTCTCATTAATGTTACAAAAATCATGTCGACCTGTGTAACAAGAACAGGCATAGAGTAGAATTGACAAAAAAGAAAGGCAATGAATAGTTAAGGGCATATGAAAAAATATATGAAATTTAAAGAGACTACAAAGAAATGAATTAGCATTAAACTATATAGATGTCTTAGGATAGATGATTCAGGGAAAACCCACACGAAAACGTACGGTTTTCATTAAAACTTTAACTTTTTATCTGATTACCTAATAACAAAACTTAAATTTGCAATTAGACATTTTTATAATACTGTAATTTTACTGGTTTATATTTAATCTCATACAGGTATAAGTAATTTCCCCAATTTCCCCAACTTCCCTTACTAAAACTTTTACATGAACTATTACAGATGAGCAAAACTTTTAAATGGCCAAGAGAATGGGAAAATGCAATTGAATAAACTAAGCTAAGAAAGATGTAGAATCTAATAAAATCTTTCTTACTGGTTGTTCTTGTAGAAGAAAATCGATTCTGAAAACCGATTTGTTTGAACTCAAGAATTTTAGGTAAGACAGAAAAAAAAATTAAAAAAACTCAAAATTTTGCATAAATTTAAAGTACATATCTGTGGCAACAGGGGATAACTTGGTAAGTCGAAAAATGGCTAAAATGAGATACGTGTACTGTGGTTTACTCCAATGTCTTATACGCACTGTGAAAAAGTTACTCATGACGCTAGTACTCTCCGAGTTATGAAGGTGGGAGTTTCTTCATAAGTGGTAAAATTGTGCTTGTTCTCAGTTAAATCGACTTAACTACATTTTTCCGAGTCATGATTCTGGGGACAACGAGATAAGCACTGTACCGATACATGAACTGGTGTTGTCAACTGCACTTTTCCATTTATTCACCGTGGTAGACTAGTCAAAATCAAGCGTGTTGTTTGTTAAGACAAGTTGTTCAATTTTAGAGGAACGTAGTTTACTTAAAATAGTAGAGTAAGTTTAATTATCATAGATTGTCTCACATTGATTGTGTATACAAGTGAATTTACGTTGGTAACTCACAATGGCAGACATGGCCAAGAAATGACTTTTAACTCAGACCTTACTCATTTTTGGAATCATATTACGCCTTTTTCCAGATATTTTTTTTCTTTTCCATTTCACTGATTGCCTGATTCTATCCCTCCAGCCTCTACCCCGCCTATATCCGATCTTCTTCGTCAATAATACAAGTTTAATTTAGCCTTGTCTCCTGACAGCCACACTTCTTCTCTCGTCATTTAGTTTATTATAAAATGGAATAATGGCCAACTCCAGGATTGCTTTTTTGGAGGAGTTGCGTAAAACGGCACGCACGTATATAAAACAGGTTACTATTATGTGTGCGGGGAGGGGGGCCAAACAAATTGCGTCATATCTTTCTGAACTATAAAAAAAACTATTCCCCCAGAGACAGAAGACGTCACGTTCTCTTCCGACACTTGCGGAGGTCAAAATAAAAAAAAATAATATAAACCAGTACAGTGGTTGCAATACCGTGAAAGTTCGAGAAATGTATTTTTTAAACATACCTACAATACACAATACACAGACAATATGCAGACAATATATAGGTAAATAGAAGACACACATTAGAAGGACAAAATATTTTATTTTAGATTACCTTCTCCTGGTTTCTATTGATCCAAACCCCATCAGTAAGGAAAAGAAAAAATACATTATCTCTCTATTGCCTTTGATAGATCCTGCTCTTCATGATTTCTATATAAAATTGGCAACCAATGATCAACCGATAATGGATCAAAATTTGGTTGAAATCTACCGCGATAACATTGACGATTAATTAATTTCAAAATAACCATTACTTACCATGCTAATTTTTCATTTTTTTTGGAATTCATTTTTCTTTTTGTAATGTATTTGTTTACAATAACTTTGTAATAAAAAGTTCTCTTAAGGCAACTTTTTTTATGGAAGTAAAGCTTTGACGAAATAAACAGAAAATAACGACGTAAAGACTTATTACTATTATATAAAGTATGGTGAATAACTAGATAAGTATGGTAAATAATTTGTTCAGTATGGTGAATAAGTTGTTAAGAGCTGATATAAAATCAGGTAACTAAAGGAAAGTCTTAAAAGAGTTTCATTAAATTAATAATCCTTTAAACCACTTAATTTAAAACGTTATTCGACCACATCAAAATGTATTTTTCCACAAAAATGGATTTACAGAACTAAAAGGTTGCGATTTTCGACTTACCAACTTATTCCCAGTACCCACAGATATTATGATAGTCAACATTAAAAATTTTAGTTGGCATCAAAACATTTATCACGACGGTATTTTCATCCGGTTTTCAATTGTATATTTAAATATATTTCTGAGATCCAAAACATTAAGACATATATGTGTCTCGTTTACTAGCACCCAATGTCGATAAAAATAACCGATAAGGAAATTTTCGACTATTTAATATTATTCAGAATCTACTACCAGCTTATTATACAGTGCTTTCATTTCAAAAGTAGCCACCATAAAAAACACGTCAATTTAGATATCGAGGGGTAAAAACGGTTTAACTTATTAGGCTTTAACCTTTTTAATCATAATCATTTTTTGATCCGTTGATTCTTTTGTTTGCAGTTATAATAAGAGTTTTACAGTCACTACAAATATACGCGTACTAATATAAAGATTTATATTATTTGTAGTTTCTGGGTTAGTTATTTTCGATTTTATCTGATATTTCATTTTCATGAATAAAGTAAAAAAAATCCTTGTGACTACAATATACTACAAACAATTTAGCACTAATTTCATTCCTATTTTTCGTTTTATCAATATTTACTGCCTTGAACAATATCTATTGTTTTTCCTGCATAATTACTGACACTACAAAAAAAGTAACTATACCACATTTATTAGCATCGTTTGTAAGCAAAAATAACCAAAAAAAATCGAGTATTTTTTAATTCGGGTTCCATTTTGATGGAGCTGATTTTTAAGGCCTTTAAAATGATATATTACAACATAGGGATTGCCATCTAAAAATTTTAGGTAGAGGTAACTCGAGGTAAGGAAGTGAAACATAAAATATAACGAACATTGGTTTTGAACTTCCCACTCGATATCTAAATTGACGTATTTTTTGTCTAGAGCTAATTTTCATTGCTAAAAGAAATAATGAGGGTAGCTACTTTTGAAATGAAAACACTGTATATACAAAACTTATAGAATAAGCCAAGATAGAAATCTATATAAATAATAATTAAATAATAATAAATAAATAATAATTAAATCTAATTCAGGATTCGAACGATGGATATGCGTAATTCTTTTTTTTTTGTTTTGTTCGTTATGGTAAGTTTTCAGGAAAGAAAATGATCACAAACCAATTTATTGAAATTTGAATAGGATAACGTCTATCGGGTCAGCTAGTTTCAAATAAAAATTGTGACAATAGAACTTAAAACGGCATCCACGAAGTGGTTTCTTCAAGAAAGGGAACAGGAAAACATCACACGGTACCATATCGGGTGAATATATTATTTGTGGAACGATATTTGTTTCATTTTTATTGAAAAAATGCGATATTCAATGGTGCGTTATCGCGATGGCAGACACCATGAACTGTTTTGTCATAAATCTGGAGGTTTAATTTTGCTTGCAGTTACTCAGTACCAGATCCTTGATTTTGGTAATGATTTCTTCATTGGTTGGCATAGAAGGTTTTCCGGAACGACCTTCATCTTCAACTGCTTAAGTACCATCACTATATAATAATTTTATATAGTATTTTTAATTACTAGTATTAATAGTATATAGTAATTTTATTAAAGTACTTTTTTTCATATAATTTCATGGTCTTCACATCTTTTTACATATGTGATACATCAGACATAACTCATGTGTTGACTCTTTTCCAAATCTCTCATTAGTTAGAAACATCTATAGTTAGAAATTATAACCAAAAAAGGTGATTAATTATTAAAAATCCGCGCATTTTTCATTTATTTTTTAATTTGATATGACTGTCCTTGACATCAGACAAAAGTTTGGTATCATTTCGTTTGTTAAGTTAGTGTCAGTTATAATTATTAAACAATTGGGCGGCTATTAAGATGGATATGTTAATCGAGCAAAAAATTTGACTTAATTTCTTCTAAAAAAAGATATTTTTTGTCTGGATGCATCAAAAATATTAAGAAGTATAGAGGGATGAAGCTATGTTAAAAAAACTGTTTGTAGGTGTTTTAAGGGCTCTAGTAACGATAGAGAACCAGTTGAATATGAACATCATCCAGGTAGACCTTTCAAATTAACCAATGAAGAAAACATTACCAGAATCAAGGATCTGAGATATTCAGTGAAATCAAAGTACTGGATAATCGCCGATTAGGTATCATAGACACTGTAGATATTAATGGACTATCATTTGGACTAATTCAATCTTACTTAGGCAAAGAAAGGTGTTTACATCAGCTTAGCGCACCATTTCACACCCCAGTATTTATTTGTCAATTTTTCGCTGAAAATCAAACAAATACATTCCACAAGATAATATTCAGCAAATGTTGCACGTGTACCTTTTTTTATTTCCTATTTGGACAAAATTTCTTATTATAGTAGTCGCTTTGCTTTCAACCTGCAAGGTCGTATTTTGTTCGCTCGGAGCCTTGATAGTGCGTCAGTGTGGCTATAAACAGAACGCCGTATCGGTGATAAAATATATGAAAAGAAACTGTTTACAGGGAACGTTCATCAATATTAAGGCGATATAATCGGAAAATATTGTTGTTGGGCACTATACCAGCTGTGATGGAACCCATTTACCATACGGGGACTGTACAAACAGTCTATCTGTCCGAATATATTCCAATTACACAAAATTAATTAACCCTCTGGAATGAGCTACAAAAGAGTGTTACCCAATATCGGTCGAATATCACACTGATGAATAAGACCTAGCGAAAGAAACTGAGTCGATAGTACAGAAAAGAAGAAGTTGTAAAAAATGAAAAGCGAACTCTTCACTTGATATCTCCCCGCCATAAATAGCGGGAACGTCAAAGATGCCGGAATCGAAGAAAAAACCACTACCACCTCCAATAAACATAGTTGACTTAAAGTATATGAAGTCATTATTGCGATAATGCATAAGGCCTTAATGGAAACATATTAAATCAAAATCTTAAACGGGACACATAAACTAAACGTACCTACCGACGAACAGTATTACAAACTGAAAGATTACCTGAGACAATCGGAATAAAACATTATACATATTAGACTAAAAACACCAGGCCGATAAAAGTATTGGTAAAAGATATTGATCCCACATGTACAGGAAAAATAATTAGGGATTATCTAACAAGTAAGAACTTCTTAATCGAAGACGCGGTATCATAAAAAGAGAAAAAAGATGACAGGCAGTCACCAAGAGACGCCTCCCTATCTTGATGCTTCAGTTTTCAATTTTCCGTAAAGAAGGGGACATCAAGAGAGTATATGAAATTAAAACCATTTAAACCATTAAAACCAGTAAAGATCGAACCTCTACGAAAACGATCTGCTTTGATTCCATGATTCAAAAGATATGTTAGATGTGCTGGGAAGCATAAACTATCGAATGTAGTCATCCAAAGAGCCGAGGACCTAAATGTGCCAACTGCAATGATGTACATCCGGTCAACTATCGAGTATGTATAGTTGCCAAGAAACCTCAAAAAATAGGAATGATGCAGTTCACAAACAGAAGCTAAACATTAGAAGTCCCAATGTGCCTGAATCCACAACCCAGATGATCAAATCGAAACCAGTAACAAAGCATATCACAGAGGATAAGATATTTGCCCAAACTATGAGAGACAGTAAAACCAAACCAAAGAATAAACGATCAAGAAGACCCTGGTGCAACCAGCCAAATGTTGCAAAAAATCATGGTGAAACTTCATCAACAAGAAAGGGCCAATAAAATGATTCTAGGTCCAACAAAGGTCCCAAGAGCTCGAAACATTCTTATGGAATGATATAATTGATGTAGCTCTAATCTCGGAGAGACACATGAGAAAAACAAATTATTGTAAAATAAGAGGATACAAAGTCTGTCAGACTGGCCGCTCGCTCAAACCGACCAGGAAAAGACGGATCAGCAATGATAATCAAAGGAAATATAAAGCATTACGTAAATGCTGAATATGATACCCCTGAGATACAAGCGACAGCTGTGACAGTTTAGCTGAAATCTAAAGACATCACAATTGCTGCAATATATTGCTCAACAGGAAAGTCACCAAACGAGGAACATTTTACTTGCTTCTTCAGGTCATAAGAAGATCGTTTCATTATCAGATGCGACTTCAATGCCAAGCACTCCTACTGGGGTTATGCTAACATCACGCCGAAAGAAAGACAACTGAACCCACCTGCAAAGATAATGACCTGCAACTTCCAATCAACAGGCAAACCAACGTACTGGCCTATGGAGAGAAATAAAGTGCCAAGCTTAGTCGATTTCTTCGTGCTGCGCAACATTGCATCCTCCTTTATTTGGGTTTTTCAAAAAATATCAAAATACCTGTTCTTATTTAAAGACAGAATCACTGGGTAAAAATAAAAAACCAAACGGAGACAAATTTCTCAGTGATTCTTTTTTGTAATAAATTTGCCTAACGAACAAAATTTAAAAGATATAAAAATGTTATAAAAAAATGTACAAACTTTTTTTCAATCGTTACTTTATATATTACAAATTAATATAATTTATTTTTTAGTTCAGTTTTGAAAACGGGGGGAGATTACCCTCCGAAACGTTAACGTTAAAAGTTTATACATTTTTTTATAACATTTTTATATCTTTTAAATTTTGTTCGTTAGGTAAATTTATTACAAAAAAGAATCACTGAGAAATTTGTCTCCGTTTGGTTTTTTGTTTTTACCCAGTTATTCTTTCTTTAAATAAGAACAGGTATTTTGATATTTTTTTAGTTTTAGACAGTGGCGAAAAACCCAAATAAAGAAGAACAAATATTGCATCCTCATATCTCAGCATTGAAGAAAGTTTTGACTTGGTTTCTGATCACTCAGCAGTTGTGCTCTCACTAAGTGAGTACGTAATCACGTACCCCGTATTTTACTAACGGAAAGACTGATTGGGATGGATTTCGAACAGAGAATTGAACTAAATATAACCCTGAAGACGAAAGAGCAGCTAGATTATGAAGTTTAAAAACCTAGTGGTTGACCTGCAGCAAGCTGCGTGCAATAATACACACAAACTAAAGCCAAAAATACCAGAATTGAACTACGCCAAGGAAATTCGTAATCTGGTAAACGGAAAAAGAAAAACTCGGAAAACAGGGTAGCAAAATCGATCCCCGGATGACAAAAGACTGCTAAATAAACTATTTAAACGGCTCAAAGATGAAATCACAACCATCAAGAATAAAACCTTTGAGAACTACCTAAGTAAGTTAACAGATCACGAAAGCTCTGACTACTCGTTATGGAAAGCGATCACTCACCAATCCGCGAAAGCTATGATAATTGGGCGAGGTGAGATAAAGAAAAAGTAGAAATATTAACTGAATATCTAGAGAATACTTTCCAGCCTCATCCACTGACTGGTTTGGAAGAAATCCCACATATTAGCAATATAGACGGCATGGCAATTGAACCAATCACCACAGCAGAGATTATCACAACCATTGGCAAACATCTCAATCTAAAGAAAGCCCCAGGTAATGACCTAATAACAGTGCAAATGTTTACATCATACCCGCCGATTATATTCAAGTTGTTTGAAAAGCTGCTGAAAAATGTATTGGCTACTAAGGCGCCACTCTGTGTTGTCAATATATAATAAATTGCTTCTTTACAAGTAAGTTCTGAATCCTATATGGACTTATGGTATCGAACTTTGAGGATGCACCAAGAAATCTAATACAAAAGTCATTTATACGTTCCAAAATAAAGTAGTTCGCAGTTTTGTCAATGTCCCGTGGTACATCCGAAATGAAGACATCCATCGAGACCTGAAAGTGCCTATGGTCGAAGATGAGATCAAGGGGTTTGCAAGCAAACACCAGAAGAGGCTGGACAGCCCTGAAAATGTCGAAGTGATCTCGTTACTCGACAACAACGGACTTATTCGGCGACTGAAGGTTCTGAAACCGTTCGAATTAGTGTAGTGACAATGAAGGGTGCCCGGAATTTATTATGTGCGTGTGTCTATCACATGAAAATAATGATTAGTGTCTTATGGAGCACGTTGCTAGACATCTATCTACCAAACAGACTAAGATTAAGATAAGTTTTTATATTAAGTTAGATATATTTAAACTAGTCACAATTTGTAATGTCTATACGACAGAATTAGAGAATAAAAAAAAATGTATTTTTACAAAACAATTTCGTGGATGCCATCTTAAGTCTATAGAAGCAATTCACGAGAATTTGCTGGCATCTTCAAAGAAAATACCAAAAATATAAAAACTATTTGAAAGACGGGAAAAAACGCTGGATCAAGTGCATCGCAGTAGCAGAGGATTATTTTGATCGACATAAACTATATATATATATATATATATATATATATATATATATATATATATATATATATATATATATATATATATATATATATATATATGTATGTATATATATATATATATATATATATATATATATATATATATATATATATATATATATATATATATATATATATATATATATACAGAATGTCTTCAAAGTTAAGTTATTTATTTTGACAGGTTGTAGAACTAGTAAAAATAAGTAATTTTACCAAAAATCATTTATATAAAAATTGCAATATAAAGAAGTTATTAACAGTTACAACATTTGAAAACAAGCGTGACTTTTTGATATTCTCGACCACTGCTTGTAAACACATAAAGTATTTGTTTAATGCTGATTCTGAGTATAATATTTTTTTTGTATTCTTGTACGATATTTATTTTGAGTGCCAGAGGAGGTCACTCTGAAAAACCTGCGAAGCGAAATGGTAGAAATTGACGAAGAAATTTTAGAAATTGTCGAAAACGAGCCAACAACGAGCACTAGGTCTATAGTAGGTCAAGTTGAAGTAAAGCGTGGAAGACTATATGACAAGAACACTTTTATCGCTTTCAGTATCAACGGGTATAAGTGTTACAACCCGAAGATTATCCTAAAAAAATTGAATTTTGTCAGTGGCTGTTATATCTGTCCAACAGAAAGGAAAGTTTTATCAAATATATTTTGGCTACCGACGAGGTCACATTTACAAGAATTTTAGAAGATTCAGAAGAATTTCAGATTCAGGCTGGCGTACTAATTATTGCGCCTTTCTTTCTTCCAGGCCGACTGGTAGGTGAAAATAATTTAAACTTTCTTCAAAACAATCTGCCACAATTATTACAAGATGTTCCTTAAAATGTTACACAGAATATGTGGTTTCTACATGATAGAGCTCCGCGACATTTTGGACGAGAAGTTCATGAACATTTAAATAATGAATCAGCCCGTGTCGATCCACGGCAGGATGAAAGCCTCTTCAGGATCCAACTTTCACAATCCTGGGCTTTCCTCTGCCACTCGGGTCCAATAGACTTAACGATGTCATCAGTCCATCGCAGCCCTTTCACTAGCCCTTTGCAGGTCTGATATGCGTCTTTTCAGCTCATCTGTGTCAAGACACCCAGAAGTGTCCATCTAAGATGGGTTAAATTTGCACCATGGACCTTTATACCATCCTGTTTCCAATCCAGATTAGGGAATACTTCTTCAAGGTAGGCTGAGAAAAGAATGGGCGATATTGCGTCACCCTGTCGTACACTTCGCTTTAAATTAATTCCAACTTTAAGATCATCCAGGTGAATTATCGCTGGAACTTCATCATACATCGATCTCAATACATATGCTTTGTCTACCCCCTGCCTAAGCAATGCATCCATTATGGCCTGCTTTGAAATTAATAAAATGCTTTTTCAAAGTCGATGAAAGCTAAGCACAGTGGTATGGTGCATTCGTTATGCCTTTGTGTGGCCTGCTATACAACCTGGATGTGATCCATTGTATTGAATCCACTTCTGAATTGTGTTTGCTGTCTTGGTTATGCGTCATTCAGTTTTTTTAATATTCTTTTAGATAGTATCTTGGTGAAAACTTTATACATTACTGATAGGAGGGTTATTGGACGGTAGTTCTTTAAATCTTCCTGCGCTCCTTTTTTATGTAAAATAATCACTTCTGCATTTTTCCATAAAGGTACTTTTTATTCTTTGAGGCATTTTAAGTATAATTTTGCCAGTATTTTATTTAAAATTCGACCACAAGCTTTTAGCATTTCAGCAGTTACGCGGTTCTTTCTTGGAGCATTGCCATTTTTTTTCAATTCTATATATATATATATATATATATTGGCATCAAAAATTATAAAATTACTCCAACAAAATATATTTTTCGTAAAACTAGGTAATATTTTACCTAGCACATTAGATAGTACATTTTCGCAAAAGAACTGGATTTCTGTATATAGATTTTTTTTCCTGTAATATGCAATATGTCTCTTATTTAAAAATTGATGCAGTAAAGAAATATGTTTGAACGAAATTATCTTAATATGTCAAATGCGGTTACAGCTTTATAGTAAGTTTTCCATTATACCTCTCCCTGTAATTTCATTCTCTTCGTAGCTGACAAACGGTATTTGAATGTCTGCAACATACTTTTAATAAAGCAAATCAATGTAAAGAGAAAAGAAAAAAAACGAAGAAGATACTTACAATCACGAAATTAGTAGCAAATAAGTCGAGCTGAACGTTATCTAAAATAACTTTCGAGACATTGAAAAGTTTTACAATGACGTCAAGTCGAGTAACAATCGACGCCTACTTGATGGAAAAGCACACTTCATGCTTTGATCGCAACCGAGAATAATGGTGTAAGGCTGGAAACTAATAAGTTGCCATTGTCGAATGAATAGAAGCACCTGAGCCATCATATTCCGCATAAAAAAAATTCAAAAACGTACAACTTAAGGGTAAAATAGGTTAATTTAATATGTTTTCATAAAATACATCAAAAACTGTTGCAGTTATAATGTTGCAAGGGAGAAGAAAATAGTAAACAATATTATACAGTAATATCCGAAAATAATTTTCACACCGAAGATTTCAGTAGAAGAATTGATCATAATCATCATCATTCAGCCATTGTCCATCCACTGCGTGGTCCTGCGCCCTCCTCTACCATTGGGGTCACTATACTTGATAATGTCAACTGCTCATGGAGTTCGGTCTTCTTCTTGGGTGTTTATGATCAAGCTGTTTGCATCCCAGGATCGCTTTGGTCCATCTGTCATTACATAGCCTCTCTATATGATCTACTCATTTCCATTCACATTCCTTCACTCTTCCTAAGTAAGAATAAGGAACTGCATATATTAAATGCAATAAAAAATATTTTTTATGTAATCACACAAGTTATTTTCAAAAAATTGATTTTTTGCTTTAAAAGATTTGTTCGAACTTGGCGTGAAGGGGGTATATAATCAATGAAATAAATATCAGTTTCATTATCAGTAAACCATAAACCATAAACAGTACTATAAACCAACTATGTTCCAATTTTTTATGGAGAAGGATTAAAAATGTATTTTTGAGCGTTGTTATAATGGAACACAATAGGTTTACAAAAATAGTGATGACGTGAGATCACTTAATAAGCATTTGACTTATTACCATTTCCGAAATAATGTGTCTAAGAAACTTTTTTTGAAATAAGTTGACCGTGTAGCGAGATATGTTAAAGGTCGCACTGTTTTTATTTAAAAAAAAAAACATTGTTTATATCCACAATATTAATTCAAGCTGAAGGTGTTATGTTATAAATATTCTTGGAATGGTACACACGTCAGTGTTTACGTTATTATTTGTTATTAACTGTGTACAGTAGATTAGGTAAAACAAATTGACTTTTTTTTTTAAAGGGATATCGAAAATATAATTTGTGATGACAAAAAAAATAGTGGAAAGTTAGAGCCTCTAATACTTATATTAAGAAATATATCATCACGACTTTCGATTTTTAATAGCAATCGCCAAAATCTTTCGTCCACAACTCGTAAACCATCATTTTCAAAAATTTGAGCAATACATATTCTTGAAGGGAACTGATATCTTTAAAAAAAATCTGTCATTATAAATTAACTTCAAACAAGCCGTTTCCATGTAATCGTGACTTGAACATTGATCTGTTTTTACAATTTTACTTTTCAAATTTGAAATTTTGTAACTAATGAACGAATCAATATTTGAAAAAATACAATACACATTATTAAATGAAATTGAATGAACTACAAAAAAGGTATCTTAACATTTTTCGTTAAATTCACTACTCCCAAAGTTATTCAAGTGTCTATCTTCATCGATAAAATAAGTTTAACTTTGAATAACTTTGGAAGGAGTGAATTTAATGAAAAATGTTAAGATAACTTTTTTGTAGCGCGTTCAATTTGCTTTAAGAATGTTGTATTTTTTCAAATATTGATTCGTTCATTAGTTATAAAATTTCAAATTTGAAATGTAAAATTGTAAAAACAGATTAATGTTCAACGATTACATTGAAACGGCTTGTATGACGTAAGTTTATAATGAGACCTTTTATTGTAGAAAATTTAATTTCATTCAAGAATATGTATTACTCAAATTTTACAAATTGATAGTTTAGGAGTTTTGGACGAAAGATGCGATTGCTATAAAAAAACCGAAAGTCGCGATGATACGCTTCTTAATAGAAGTATTAAAGGCTCTAACTTTCACAATAATTTTTTTTTCTCATCACAAATAATATTTTCGGAATCCGTTTCAAAAAAAAAATAGTCAATTTTTTGGCCCAGTCTAGTGTACAGTTACTTGTACTTCATTTGCAGAATTGTAATAAAAAAGCGAAATGGAAATTCATCATGGAGATAAATCAAATTTTGAGAAAATTGTCATACGGCGAAATCAATAAGGGTAGCTGGAACATCAGGCAGTCATTTTGAATGTGCCATCACGTCCTGGCTGAGATCTAAAGGTTCTAATAATTCTGAAGCCGATAATATTCAAAATAAGTGTGTACCCGAACGTAGTGACCATGATATAATTACATAACATAATATAATTACGCTACAGTCTAAGTCAGAATTGATAGGAAATGGGTGTTTGATGAAAAAGATGGGTACTCCATATAGATGCGTTTTTTTGACAGTGGACTAACATAATGTCGCAGTATAGATAGAGATTTGTCAAAAAAATACACACACAATAGAACTTCGAACTTTTCTCGAGCTTCTCATGTCTCGTGCCGTTTTGAAATTTAATCATGAAAATGCTGATTATCTTTTTACTACAGATGATACAGGATGAGATATTTTTAGGTGTGTAATGTCGAAGATTAGATTTCTGTGCATTATTCATTGCATGCGATTAAGGACAATAAAAAAACTGAAGCAAACTGACTAATTTATAGCTGTGTCGTACATATTCAACAAATCTATCTGTAATGGTCAAGCAGTTTATAACGTATCAGAGAGCGCTGCTGTAAATGAAATGCTTGTAGCATTGAGAGATCAGTCATAATGGATTATTTATATGCCAAGTAAGTCATCTAAGTATGGACTCAAGATAATGTGTTTGTGTGATGTATCAAATGGATATTTCTATAATGGTTATATTTATTCAGGAGGGTCAGATGGCGAAACTTTAATGAAAGAGAAAAAAACGATGGTTCCTACTCAGTGTGTGATACGTTTGACAAAGCCATTCTAGGGCGGCAATAGAAACGTGACCTGTGACAACTGGTTCACATCTATATAATTGATTGATTGTTTGAAGAAGAAGGGCTTGGCTTGTATTGGTATAGTTTAAAGAATAAAAAAGAAGTGCCTAATTAATTTATTAGTTAGGTGCCTAATTAATTTATATGATTTCACAAACGAAATAACACTGATTTTTATGTTCTCAAGACATCTAATGCCGTCATTTTTCCATATTCTATGCATCACACTGAACAAATTAATTAACGCACTGGTGAACCAGAAATTATGTCGTATTATAATTCCACAAAAGATGGAGTTGATGAAATGGATAAAAAGTGTACATTTTACACTAGTAGCCACCGAACAAAACATTGACCTATGGATACATTTTACCGCACGTTGGATACTAATGGTATCAATGCATGTCTATTATATCAAATTTATGGCGCTAACAGCAAAGACAGGGGATCGTTTTTTCACAAACTAGCACGTGTATTAGTGTTACAGCACATGCAGATACGAGTGCATAATATGTGATTGCCGCGAGAATTAAGAATGAGTTTGTCAAAAGTCTTAGGAATAGATAAGCTTGATCAGCCCCTACCACGATCTGATGAGAAAACAAGAAAGACATGTCATTCTTGCCCTCCAAAATTTAATCGCAAGTCAACATATAGGTGATCTTCCTGTAAAAAAAAACATGTGTGTCTACGATGTGCTAAACAAGTCAGCCCAGATTGTATCTAATTTTCATATAACTTTATACCTTGTCTTTTTTTTTGTAAAACCCTAATGTTTGCTATATTATGTTTTTTTTTTAGTTTATTTGTTATGAAGTACATAAAGGAATGTCAATTTTGTTTATATGTTTTGGTCGAAATAACGATCTTTTACAATAAATGCCAAAAAAATTAGTCTAATTTAAATCAATAATAAAACACTAATAAGTGTGGAAATTTCGTACATTTCTTTATTTTTTTAATTTATTATAGACCCTACTCTAATATTTGGTAATGTAATTTCCAACATTTGTTCCAATTTCTTATCACAGTTCATACCTAAACATAGCGGCCAGTGAGGCCGCATGTTAGTAGTTATGTTACGAAAAATGCACGTCAATATCCAAAGGTTAACAATAGCACAATTTCCATCATCGTCTTCAAAAAAATAAGGTCCAATAATTGCAGCCCAAAAATCGCATCAAACAGTGACTTTCTGGGAATGAAGTGGTAACTCCTGAATTAATATATACATACATACAAATATATATATATATATATATATATATATATATATATATATATATATATATATATATATATATGTATATATATATATATATATATATATATATATACATATATATATATATATATATATATATATATATATATATATATATATATATATATATATATATATATATATATATATATATATATGAATGTTCAAGTCAGGAAAGGAGCTAACATAGACACGGAGTCACTACTTGACTAGAATCAAACTTAGCTTAAAACCTCAAAAACTTATTCAAAAGAGACTGCTAATACGAAAGTTCGACCCTACGAAAATAAAACCAACCCTAACAGCACAATTTGATAAACAACCAGCATAGAACAGTCAAAAAACAGCAATAAATTATAACATATTTTTGGAAGTAAGAAAAGAAACATCGAAACTAATTAGACAAACTAAAAGAAAACAATCAACTTAATGAAATAGAAAAAGATTTCCAAAAAAATAACACCCGAAACGTTTACAAAACATTTAAAACTAAATTAACAGGCTATCAACCCCAAAGTCTTTGCTTCCGAAAGAAAAACTCACAATTAGCTCTAAATAACCAAGACAATTGCGCAGAACTTGTAAAATATTTTGAACAACTACTAAACTGTCCTGAGCCCTTAAACAAATTACCCACACTAAACCCTAAACAAACAAACGCAGATTCATTACCACCGAATGAGGATGAAATAATTAGGCAAATCAAGCGCCTTAAAAATAACAAAGCTTCTGGTGAAAATGGAATCACTGCTGGAATTTTGAAATCCGCTGGCCCAGGTACAATCAAAGAAATAACCAAAATTCTACAAGAAGTTTGGCGAACCGAACGGATTCCGGAAGATTGAAAAGATGCTCTAATCCATCCACTACATAAGAAAGGATATAGAACAGATGTAAACAACTACAGAGGGATATCTCTTCTTCCAGTTTGCTAAAAGATTCTATCTCAATGTCTACTAGACAAAGCACAGGGACAGTTTGAAAGTAAAATTGGTGAATATCAAGCAGGTTTTCGACCGGGCAGATCCTGCCCTGAACAGATCCTGAATCTAAAGTTGATCCTAAGATATCTAAAACTGTACAATAAAAATCTCGTCTGTACATTTGTGGATTTCAAAAAAGCATATGATTCTATTGACCGCGAATCTTTATTCCAAATTTTGAAAGAACAAGGACCAGATCTGAAAACGCTGGCAATTATTAAAGCAACATTAACTAACACAAGATCAAAAGTTAAATTCATGGGTCACATCTCAGAGCCCTTGGACTCTCGTCACTCTTATTTAACTGTGTTCTAGAAAAAGTAATACAGGAGTGGCGTGACAAAAAGTCGGCCCTGAATATTGACCAGTCCATTAAACTGGGGAGAACCAACATCAAAATAGATTGTCTGGCATTTGCTGATGATCTAGCAATTTTGACTCAAGATATATTAACGGCACAAAAACAGATTGAAATCCTAAAAGAAACAGCAGAAAAAGTAGGACTCCAAATTTCCTTTGAAAAGACACAATACATGACCTGCAACAGACTAAGAACACCATTTCTAAAAACAAAGTATGGTAGCATCAAACGAGTCTCTCAGTTCAAATATTTGGGTGAAATAATCATGGAAAATGGGTTGGAAAAAGCAGTCAATAAGGGTAGATGTCATAAAATGGAAATGGCATTAAGACTTACACAAAATATTTACAACAAAAAATGCATATCTAAAAACACGAAATTGAGACATTACAACACAGTTATTAAACCAGAATGTCCATATGGGACAGAAACGCTCATTATGAATAGAAAGAGAGACATCGAGGACATTGAAAAGAAGGAAAGAAAAATCATAAGAAAAATCTTAGACCCCAAACAAATAAATGGCACAACATACCGACTTCGAGAAAACCAAGAAATCAAACAATACACTGATATACATAGCGATATGAGAAAAAGAAGACTTAGGTTTTACGGACACATAAAACGGATGAATTCGAGTAGATTAACTAGACAAATAGTCGAATTTTATGAAAATAAGAGTAGAGCTAAAGTAGAAATAATTAAATGGATTGCTGCAATTAAAGAGGATCTATTATTACACAATGTGAAATTTAGGATAGAGGCTGTTTCAGACACATATATATGATATGTGTTCAGATATATATATATATATATATATATATATATATATATATATATATATATATATATATATATATATATATATATATATATATATATATATATATGTATATATTATAATTGAATATATTCTTCTGAGTAGTGACCATTTCTACGTAGCTAGTGTAGTTTAACATCAAATAAACTAAATTGAATCTGTTCGTGATAAAGTATATAACAAATAATTGATTAAAGTAACTACAAAAATTCCAATCACCAACTCTAGAAATAATAAAATAAAATTGTCCGTAGAAAATCAGACTTATAATGAAAATGTCGGTTCCTAAATCAAATAAAATAAAATATCTAACGAACTATCATAAAATATTGGTATAGCTTGCAATCTAAAATTCTACTCAAATATCTCAATACAAAATCACGATAGTGTTTATATAGAATATTTTAATCGGGAAGTTATTTTAAAATTGTAATTATTTCTTTCTAAAATAAATCATATTCCAATAAGAGTGTTAGAACTATAAAACGAAATAGCTGCAATATTATTCGAATTGTAAATACACTCATAGACTGGTGCATTCAGTGGATTGTTTCAATTTACCATGAAAAAAATACACGAACTGTGTTCTAGAGCAGTTTGAGGGAGACCCCCACTTTGATGAAAAAATAATAAAAATAATTTTCTGACAAAGTGCACTTCTGGTTAAATGGGTTTAAAAATAAACGTAACTACAGGATTTGAGTGGATAAAGATACTCAAGTGATTCAGGCGTTACCTCTTCAGTCTCAAGAAGTGACTGCTTGGGGCAATTTTTGGACTGAAGGAGCGATAGAACTTTATTTTATTGAGGACGTAGATTGAAATCATATTACTATTAATGGTGAAAGCCAAACGAATATGTTAACAGAATATCTTTGACCTCAATTAATAAATTTGTATATAAACAATGTTTTCTATCAACATGATGGTGCGATTTGTCACGCATCTCCACAGACATTTGATTTAGTTCAAAAAGAGTTTCCTTGATGCGTTATTTCCCGTAATGTTAATGTTCGCTGGCCACCTAGTTTATGCAATTTCACCTTCTTGGTCGGGTTATGTTAAATATCCGGTTTACAGAAATAAACTCCGAACAATTCTTGACCTCGAACGAAGCATTCAAGCTACCATTGAAAATAGGCCACGCAATATGTGAGAAAGAGTTAAGCCTACAGAATTTATTTCATCAGAGAAAGCCGAGGGGATAATTTGAACGATATTATTTTAAAAGTATAATGCCATTAAACTCAAAAAGATTTACCACTAAACACCAAATCATTTATTTAAAACTTCTCGACGCACGTTTCGCTAACCATGTTATGATCATCAGGAGATGATTTAGTCTAAGATTAGGAGATTAAATCATCAGAACCCACATCTACAGAATCCGAGATATTATGCATTCTGAGCAACTGTTGAGGGCCACAATGATCGGTAAAAAGATTCAAATCAAGAGGTTTGACACATGCAATCGTTCAACAGATTTTGACTAATACTGGACCATAACCGGATTGGGGAGGAAGAAAATCTACTCGAAAATGGTTACAAAAAACTTTTTCGGATCATGATCGGAATTCGGACCACGCTCGGATCAAAGCGACAACAAAAGAAAAAATATGACTTTTTTGAATGGAATGATAATAACCCTCATTTTTTAAACTAATTCTCATTCCTCAACGCGTCATTACTAGTGAGGGGTCTTGGATTTTTAAATACGACTTGGAAACGAAGCGCTATAGCCAGGAATAGCACATTTTAACCTCACTACCTCAAAAAAAAAACAAAATAAAGGAATTTAAGATTAAAAGTATGCTGATTGGCTATTTTGATAGGCAGGTGATCGTGCACAAGAAATGTGTGTCTCAAGGTCAAACTTTTTTTTCCCCAGATTGAAAATTCAGCTTAGTGGACGCCATTTTAAGATATTGAAAAACATTGAAAAAGCTGTAACCGACTAGAAAAATCCGACTAGAAAAAATTCAACCACGTATTGAAGACGCATAAGATGTTGGTCTGTCTCTCTCCCAAAGAAAAGTCAATCGTATTGCTAGATCGAGTGGTGTCCATTCGTATATCTTGAAGAATATGTGCACCACATGACAAAATTTTCTAAAATGACATAAAGGAAATATATTCAGTATTTTTTTTTATATTTATACATTATTATAGTTTATTGAACTAACAGTAAGACTATTCAGCTAGTTCTAGCTATTTGATCTCTATATTTTTTCTTTATTTGGGTTTTTCGACACGATCTAAAAGTCAAAAAATATCAAAATATCAATAATATGGCTTAGATATGTTGACGATATTTTTGCTATATGGCAACATATATATCATGATGATCTAAATATTTTTTTACAAAATATAAATTCTCGAGAACCTACAATTTAGTTTACTTTAGAGATGGAGAAGGAAAATAAATTGCCATTCCTCGACACTTTAATATTAAAACAAAACAACACTTTAAAAACTACAATTTACAGAAAACCGACAAACACAGATAGGTATCTCAATTTCTTTTCCAATCACTCAAAATCGGTCGAAATAGAAGTAATTAAAAGTTTATATGACAGAGCAAAATGTGTTTGTACCGACAGTGATACACTACAAAAAGAAACAAATCACATAAAAGACATTTTAATAAAAAACAATTACCCAAAAAAAATTATAGACAAATCGTTTAAAACTTTTGATACCAGACAAAACAGACAATTTATTAATAACTATAATAATAACTCTCAAACAAATAACCTCACAATTCCTTATATCCTCGGTATTTCTAACAAAATTAAGTGAGTAGGAAATAAATACAACATAAGAACGACATTTAAAGCAAAAAATACTCTTAGATCTCTATTAACAAAAACTAAACCAAACAACACACAACAAAATACCAAAAAATGTGGTTTATAAAATTCCCTGTGAATGTGGCGAATTCTATATAGGTGAGACATCTAGACCGGTAGATGTTAGAATAAAAGAACCTTTTTAGAAAGGGCGATTTTAATAAATCTAGAATTTGTCAACACGCATGGGAATCGGGTCACAAAATCAATTGGAATAATTCCAAAACGGCATTAAAAGAATGGATAACAAAATACAGAATATTAAAAGAAACGGCTATAATTAATTTAAATAAAAATAAATGTATTGCTATACCTTCGGTAGATTTAAATTCAATATGGTTCCCGATTCTAAAGAATACAATTAAAAACATTTAAGAATTTCAATAAACAATTACAATCACACGGTAAACCTATATATATATATATATATATATATATATATATATATATATATATATATATATATATATATATATATATATATATATATATATATATATATATATCATCATCATCATCATCATCAGCCCGTATCGATCCACTGCAGGATGAAGGCCTCTTCAGCATGCTTCCAACCTTCACGGTCCTGGGCTTTCCTCTGCCACTCGGGTCCAATATACTTAACGATGTCATCAGTCCATCGTGCTTTCGGTCTTCTTCGCGGACGTTTGCGATCAAGCGGTATCCACTCCAAGATTGCTTTGGTCCATCTGTCGTCCCATCGCCTCGCTATATGGCCTGCCCATCTCCATTTCAACTGTTTTACTCTTCCAATAATGTCACAGACTTTTGTTTGTTCCCTGATCCATGCGCAGGACTTTCTGTCTCGTCTTAAAATTAATTGTCAATGTAAATGTAAGTGTCAATGTAATGTTCCCGAAACGTTAACGTTAAAAGTTTGTATATTTTTTAGAACATTTTTATATTTTTAAAGTTTTGTTTGTTAGGCAAATTTATTACAAAAAAGAATCACTGAGAAATTTGTCTCCGTTTGGTTTTTGGTTTTTGCCCACTGATTATTTACATAAGAACAGATATTTTGATATTTTTTGAGTTTTAGATCGTGACGAAAAAACCAAATAAAGAAAAAAATATATGAACACGCCACAATCATTCAGACATTATTTTGATATCTACTTTTACTGGAGTTATTTGTGAATCTCCTCATTCTAGAACCATATTCCAGTATTACTAACACAGAGTAGTATACCATATGTTGTATAGCACAGCTGTTTACGAATCCCGGTTTTTATTCTTAATGTTAATTTTTTTATATATAGAATTTCTTTCATTTTTTCCTCTTTATAGAGAGATGTTGTGTAAGTAGATATATGAGCTACGGTAATACTTGCCGTTAACAGATACTTGCCTATAGCCTGTACAAAACTAAAACCGTTGCACGTCATCAATGACGCTATTAAAGAACAGCAGAAACACACTACAAAAATTAAATAATAAAATAATCAAATGGAATCTATGCAATAAATTTTAAATTGAGCGTCTGTGTTCGGTTGGCATATGCATATGCGACGTTGTCGGGTTTAAAATTTGTCTGTTGATATTTATTGACCCTTTTGGAGTTTATCTCATTTGTATCTAAACGTTTACTTTCATTTTTACCTTGCAATCGAAAAAAGTTTCTTTAAGAACTTAAGCCGCTTAAGACAACTTAAAACTTTAAGAACTTAAGACAACTTAAGACTTTAAGAACTTAAGACAACTTAAGTCGCGCCTGTAAAATGCCATATCATAAAAATCGTCGATGTGAAGAGTTTATGGCATCTCTGATATACTATTTTAAATAAGAACGAGACAATAATACTCCATTCTTACTTTTTGCGGCTGTTGGAGAGGTATGTTAAGTTAATTGCAAATACTTGGCTATGTTTAGTTTAAGTCGTATTTTTTTAGCGTGTTGCAGCAGCCTTAAGGTTGAGTATGTCCACTATTAGTACTACTTCAAAAAAGTGAAAAACAATGAAGTTTTAAAATCGCCTAGAAAACATAATTTTATTAAAAGGGTTACCAATAATGCAGCTTTGCATACAAGTTCTATTCGTGACACCATTTACATCATGTATGAACACAGTAAATATTTATAACCTAAGAATTGCAGAAAAGACTGTTCTTAAACCCATCGTAAGCAGTTACAGTTTAATTTTAATTTTCATGCAAGCATGTAACTTTGAATTGCTTACATGAGCAGTTAAAAGATAAACAACTTTTTGACGGATGCCGTATGTCATTGTACCACATATTGAAAGAAGTAGGTTTAGGAAAGGAACGTAGGAGGTAGGAAAGAACTTCCCAACGTTGCTCTTAAACTTATAGAATTTTTGAGAGGTTATATGAAAGGAAGAAAAAACGCCTTGTATAAATTTGTCTTGTTAGATGAAACCTGGATTTTTCGAAATGGTATGAAGTCATTCATAGCAAGATAACAATTAGAGGAGTGTAAAAACCACCAAAGTTAATGGTAAAAGGTTAGTTAATAAAAAGTTAAAATAAAGGTAAGAAAATTTTTATTTTAGATAGTGGCAAGAAAGTTCTTCCCTTAATTATAAATACTGCAGTTGATACCAGTGATTCCAGCCAATACTTACTCCATTCAACACAGTCCAGCCAATACAATACTCCGATTAATGAAAATAAGTGTATGCAGATATTTCATTGTTTTTTTTTGTTTAGTACTTGTATATTATATATCAATAAATGTCGCTAATAATTATATAATCTTTTTATTTTTATAACCATTCAGATAATAAAAAATGTTGTCGATGGTTTTTGAACGAAGCATTTTTACATGTGCTGAATCTATCTAGAGATACTAAATCAACGACACTTTCAAGACTTCTAACATTTATTATAATTTTGTAACTTACTTTGTACTTTGCATTTAATTTAGAGATAATTTTTGTAATTGTTATTAAAGTAAAATGGTAAGATGATTTAGTAGTAATTAAGGTTATGATGTTTAATCGCAATCTGGCAACAGTGCAGCCGAAATTTTGATCACGTGCTTAATGGGATGCAACAGTTTTAATTGTGTACAAGCTATATATATATATATATATATATATATATATATATATATATATATATATATATATATATATATATATATATATATAAAACTTTATTTTTGATCATTCCTCAAAAATAAGAATCGGGGGGTGTTATATTGGGAAGTCTCGGAGGCCACAGTTCAAAAGGACTGTTTCATCTTATCAAATAGGGCATATTTGGTTCAACTATTGACGAACAGATCTTAAGTTGTGGATGGATGCACCATCTAGCTGCAAATACATATCCTGTCATAGAATAAGAGGAAAATTTCGAATTGCTTCCCAAAATTCCCCATCAAAGAAGTTAATTACGACCAGCAAGCAATGATTCATTAAAGAAAAAAGGACCAATTATTCGCTTTCCTAAAATCCCACACCAAACATTGTCTTTCTGGGAATATTGACTTTTACAATTTATAACCCAGAGAGGATTACCCCTAGCCCAGTATCTACAGTTGTGAGTCGATATAATCCCATTAGTAATGAATGTAGCCTCATCAGTAAACATAATCTTCTTCAGGAAATGTTTATCATTTAAAAAAATATCTTAGGCCCAATAACAATAGCCTGATCTTTTATCATTTTCTTTCAATGATTGTAAGAACTTCGGTTTATAGGGCTTGATTTTGTGACAAACGAAACATCTGCTGATTTTATCTTTGCTAGTAATCAATCGGATTTCCTCGATTGGCCGCCAATATATCGTTATCCTTAGGATGCGGGTGTATTTGACGAGATAGACCTTTCTGATGGATTTTAATTACACTGTCAGTTTCATTGAAAAGAGTATTTGCAGCGGCTGATTTTTCAAGAGTAATGGGAACACGCTGGGGATGTCTCATGTTAAACTCTGCAGCAACTTCTCTCCTACTACGAGCAAAATCACCAAACAACCGGATGATTTCGATTTTTTCTTTTAAAATCAATGGCATTTAAATTCTGTGTTTACTGATTAGAACTGACGATTTAATCTGACTGACATTTAACAGTAGTGTCACATTATTACTTTCCATAGTACACTAATTGTCAAATAGTAATCACTAATTATCAAAAAATAAACTAGTAATAATTTTGTGTATAGACCAAAATAATGAAAAAATTAAAAATGCTCATGAAACTCGGTATGTGGGGTTAAAATAATCTATATATATATATATATATGTATATATATATATATATATATATATATATATATATATATATATATATATATATATATATATATATATATATATATATATATACATATATATATATATATATATAGATTATTTTAACCCCACATACCGAGTTTCATGAGCATTTTTAATTTTTTCATTATTTTGGTCTATACACAAAATTATTACTAGTTTATTTTTTGATAATTAGTGATTACTATTTGACAATTAGTGTACTATGGAAAGTAATAATGTGACACTACTGTTAAATGTCAGTCAGATTAAATCGTCAGTTCTAATCAGTAAACACAGAATTTAAATGCCATTGATTTTAAAAGAAAAAATCGAAATCATCCGGTTGTTTGGTGATTTTGCTCGTAGTAGGAGAGAAGTTGCTGCAGAGTTTAACATGAGACATCCCCAGCGTGTTCCCATTACTCTTGAAAAATCAGCCGCTGCAAATACTCTTTTCAATGAAACTGACAGTGTAATTAAAATCCATCAGAAAGGTCTATCTCGTCAAATACACCCGCATCCTAAGGATAACGATATATTGGCGGCCAATCGAGGAAATCCGATTGATTACTAGCAAAGATAAAATCAGCAGATGTTTCGTTTGTCACAAAATCAAGCCCTATAAACCGAAGTTCTTACAATCATTGAAAGAAAATGATAAAAGATCAGGCTATTGTTATTGGGCCTAAGATATTTTTTTAAATGATAAACATTTCCTGAAGAAGATTATGTTTACTGATGAGGCTACATTCATTACTAATGGGATTATATCGACTCACAACTGTAGATACTGGGCTAGGGGTAATCCTCTCTGGGTTATAAATTGTAAAAGTCAATATTCCCAGAAAGACAATGTTTGGTGTGGGATTTTAGGAAAGCGAATAATTGGTCCTTTTTTCTTTAATGAATCATTGCTTGCTGGTCGTAATTAACTTCTTTGATGGGGAATTTTGGGAAGCAATTCGAAATTTTCCTCTTATTCTATGACAGGATATGTATTTGCAGCTAGATGGTGCATCCATCCACAACTTAAGATCTGTTCGTCAATAGTTGAACCAAATATGCCCTATTTGATAAGATGAAACAGTCCTTTTGAACTGTGGCCTCCGAGACTTCCCAATATAACACCCCCCGATTCTTATTTTTGAGGAATGATCAAAAATAAAGTTTATAGAACAAGGCCCAGAAATCGAGATGAATTTTGTGCCAGAATAAGACAAGTCGGTCAAGAACTCAGCATCCAGGAACTTAGACGAAGAGCTGAATATCATCGTAAAAGAAACGACAAACGTATTCGAACAGACGGATGACTAGTTGAGAGAGATCACATTTGAAAGTTAATTATTTGTATTATGATAATTATTGTTGTATTTTTATTCCTAAATTTAATCAATTTGTTTTCCTGTGAGAATAAAATAATTATTCCTTTGTAAGTGCTATTTATGTTAGCGGAATATTTGAATACATGACACTATTAAATTGACAAGTGTCAAGTTTTTACTTTCTATTGCACACTAATTATCAAATTAAAAAATAAACTTAATAATTTTGTGTATAGACCAAAATAATGTAAAAATTAAAAAGGCGAATTTTGTTATGAAACTCGGTACGCGGGGTTAGATTGTGGTGCTCTTAATTGTACTAAGAATAACAGGAGACAATATTCAATTCGAACAAATAATTTCTATTTCCAGAGTTACAAACTGTAACTATTTATTTTTAATATAATAATTCCAGACGATAAACATATTGATAATACAATTAAAATTAGTGTACACAAGCTAAGAGATATTGAACCCGCCACCTGATTAACTGGTTTTAACAACATTGATACAATAACCAATGATGAATAAAACATATGTCGAAAATTATCCAGTAAGTGAATATTTCATATATCGAAATATATTAATAGGGATACAAATTAGGTCATTTTCTTGAAGACATCAGTGTGTAATTTATTGGTGAATATTTAGCATATAATAAACAAACTATTAGAATTAAATAAAATATCCATTATATAATTAAACATGTAAATTAAAAGTTTTCCTTCGTAAACGGTAAACTAGATTTACCATTAATTAGTTAATCAAATTTAATTTTTTTCTCTAATCCAAGAGTTAAATTCGACGAAAATATTTTTATTGTTTATATAAAATGAAAAAGGAAATTTAATTAAGCCAACCAAAGCTGCTAAAGACTGGACAGTTATAACACTCGGAATTACGGGAATTTTAATTGAGCGACCGGCCAGATTTAGCTGGAAAACTTCATACTCCGCTGGAGCAAAATGTGTGTAAATAAGACACATTAACTCAGAACAAAAGCTGAAAATTAAATTCGGTTTATATTTCGCAGCCATAAGTGAGACTTTCTTTAGAGTCTTTTTTTTTGTTAGGTAAGTGACGATAACCGTAAAACTTTATTTAATTTGGCTAGGGAAGTTTGACGATCACACTAAAATTTCTCTTGGGAATTACAGAAAAAGGAAACGATGTTTTAGGAATATTATACAGATGCCTCTACCCATGTTACATGAAAAAAATCGTAATTAATCATTAAATATCCACCATATAGGACGCGATATAAGTAAACCGCAGATTTGAATGTCGAATCAAATCTGTATAAATATATATTTAGAGAATACCAGAACAGTGTTTTATTCGTTCTCTATTGAAAGAAAAAATTATGTGTTTAATATAGTGCACACCTTTTGATGCATTATTTATTTATTTATTTAAATAATAGGGTTATCCAACAGACAGGTGACCTGTCCTATTACAGAATAACACAATTTAACAAAGCTTACTTAACCTACAGAACATAGCAAGTACTTATAACTTAAATCTAAAAACTAAACCATTTAATTCCTAAATAATTGCAAGACACAGCATGCAGGTCATAAAACAAATAATGAAGTGAACATACTTTGAGAGCACAGGAAAAAAAGAGAACAACACAATCATCAATCGCGCAATATCGCCGCAATATATCGCCGCAAGTATCGCGCAATATCGCCTTAACCCTTCTCTTAAAACTAAGTAAACTGTCAGAAAAAAAATCCAATTCTGGATCAGACAAGCTCAAATTGTTATAAGTTCAGACACATCTAATTAAACGAGAGTTCCTATAATAATTTGAAATATAATGAGGAACTCTAAATATTAACCTACTGCGCAGTGAATAAGGGGAAGAATTGAGAAATATCATACTGTTACAACAAGGAGAGTGAATTAGATTGTTCATTATTTTGTAAATAAAAACAACATCGTACAACCGTCCTCGATCTTCCAACGACTCCATGCTATAAAATTTTAAGTTTTGGTTATACCTGAAATAATGTTTATTTTTATTAAATCTATAGTTAATGCAATTCAGGAACTTCCTTTGAATGCACTCTATCTCCATGGAATATTTATCATACAAGGGATTCCAAATAGTACATGAATATTTGAGAATCGGTCTGATCAAACTATTGTATAGGAGGATCAGAGAAGACATATTTGAGAAGTCCCTGGTAGTGCGCGTTAAGAAAGTCAAAGACCTTTTGGCTCGATTCATTATCGAAGCTATATGGGGTTCAAAAAACAACTTGGAGTCGAGGATCACACCCAGATCTTTGATCGTATCCACCCTTCCCAACACCATTATTAATACAAATAATATAGGATAACATTACAACACATGGAGTACTACATCACATATTTTAGATTACTTAGTTGACTTTGAAAATATTTTTAAGTGAATAGGTTAAAACATGAATTCTGTAAACTAATAATGACGACCACAAAGCCAATACTCATAAATATATCTTATTGAAAAATGAACTTACATATCTGCTGGTATGTAAACCGTATCAAGGGACATAATTCCCAAAATATCATTTAAAAATAATAAAACTCAATATCTAATAGTTATTGAAAAATACGAGAAAAGAAAAACTTAGAAAAAAGTAGTACTAAACAAAACCGGAAATAGATATAAAACTATTACCCCCAATTTCAACAATATTGTAGAACTAAAATATATTGTAGAACTAAATTATTACGTACAATTAAAAATAAATTCCGGTAGCAAACATCTTTCCCGTGGAATTTTCCCTTGAACCCAAAATGTATGTTTATGGAACAGACAAATAAAACAATTATGCAAGGCAGTATGGTTTTGCGGACAAGAACCCTACGGAACCGTCGGGAGGATTTGTCCGGTGTTGGTAAGGCTGGAGCGAGTAGGAGTTTCCAACTCTATGGCATCACAAGAAGGGTTACAAAAAAGGCACTAGACCGAAGTCTAATGTCATCGCAGACTTCAACGGCTGGAGTTGCTGCCCCGGTTCCACAACCGGAGCTCACTCAAGCTGGATAACCGGAGCTCACGTAAGCTGGACTACCTAGAAAACGCATGAACTGGATATCACCGATGAATGAAACAATCATGCGCATTTATCGCTAGATGATGTAACTTGTACGGGAAAAAATCGGCGTCAGACAACAACTTCACGCCGAGTTCACTAAAGCATATCCTGACATATAGAATGATTCTCAAGAAAAGTAAAATTCCAGAAACTAGACTAAACGCGATCAAACTAGAGATCTAATAAGAAATTGAGCAGAGCCTGACAAAATATTTCAGATAATAACGATCCAGGAAATATAACGTCCGAACAAACAACTTAAGCTACACACCTGGAGGTAGTTAATCAACAACGGCCAGAAAACAATGATCAGGTTAATCTATGAATTTGGAAAATTCGGAGTACGAAGGCACAGATTCGTTTATTAGATCACCGCTTTACAAAGTAAATGCTTCGAAAAAGCTTGCAGTAGCATTAGATGAACCGAATAAAAGCATTTTACCTCAGTATAGAGGCCTACTGGACTACTCAGTATAGAGGACTACCTCAAATAGAGGACTGCTGGGGCAACCAGCTAAGTACAAATATTTCACACAACAACAACAACGCTTGCTGCATAAGCCAGGAACGTCGGGCTTATCAAAACTGCGAAGAACTGACAAATGAATCATTTACAATCGATGAGGTTTTCAATGTAATTAATCAACTTCATAACTGGAAAGCACCAGGGCTTGACGGACTGCAAAATTACTGAATGAAAAAATTATGGTGCACTCATGATAAACCAACTAATATCATTAACGAAATATTTGTCAGACCACAAAATGCATCATTATTTCGAACTCAAGGAACAGTATACCTTATACCAAAGGACTATCAAAACAATCAAGATCCTACAAAATATCGCACCATAACCTGTCTCCCCAAGATATATAAAGTCATAACAGCTTGCATTAGTGATCAAAGATATGCACATTGTAAATCCAATAATATCATCGCCATGCAGCAGAAAGACTGAACTAAAGGAAAAATGGGATGAAAGTATGTACAAGTATATATATGCAACAATTCATTAATGATTCAGTCACTTGCAATCAAGCGTATGCCAAGAAACAAAGTATTAATATGGCATATAACGATTATAAAAAAGCGATTCTGTACTACACGAATGACATAGAAATTTTAAATATCTATAAAATAAATCAGTAAATAATAAATCTCTTGAAGAGCTTCATGTCAGTGTGGAGAACCAAAATCTAATTTTGGGAAGGTAGCCATAATATAACAACTGAAGACATACCAATCAGAAGAGGTATTTTTCAAAGAGATTTGCTCAGTTCTCTTTGATTCTGTATCATCATGAACCTACTCTCAAGCCAGCTGAACTCGACCACATATGGTTTTGGTTTGAAAAACAATCGTGAACTTATACAGCTAAACCATTTGCTCTAATTTGCTAATTATTTGCCTCATCACACAGTTACCTGCAACAAATGATAAAAATAGTGAAATAATTCTCCAGTGATGTATGAATGCAATTTGGAGTGGAAAAGTGCCGTATGTTAAGCAGCAATAGAGGAAAATTGTTGAACAATGTTTTTGAGATACAGAATGCAGAAAAGATCGAGACTATGAGTGTTGTAGATACATACAAGTATATGGGTATGAAACAAGCACGCCGAATTGATCACGGTTTAATGAAAGAGGTGCTTACCTGTCAATTTATCAAAAGAGTGAGATAAGTTTTGAGAACAAATTTAAATAGCAGAAACATGTCTAAGACTATCAATACCTATGCATGATCGGTGCTAAACTATTCGTTCGGGACAGTTAACTGGAGCACAAGTGACATACAAAATTTGCAACCATAAGATCGGGACATTGTTCACAAAAACACCACCCTAGAAGTGCAGCGCAACGCACAACATAGCCGCGACAACAAGGCGGTATTAGTCGATATTAGCAAGCACCCGGACCAACACATAAGAAATCTCCAATATTTTTAAAGCAAACGGAAATGTCTACGCTACATAAAACTGTATGCCAAGCTGATCAATCAATACCACTGCGACTAAGCGATTATCAAGTTCAAGTCTACGCAAAAAACCGAACTTGAGAAATTACAATCACGGAGAGAAAAGCCTCTTCGGGGGAGATATTTGAATGAAGTGACTCGAGAACAAGTCGGTATATTAATGTCGAACTACTGGCTGAGAAATGTTTCCGGAGACAGAATTTATATATGCCAGAAATTACCTCACGTATATAGCTCGGGACGGCAGAGTGACAGATAATCAATGTAGATATAGGTGCCGGGGTCTCATTATTAAACAGTGGCGATGAACCTTCATCAATGATTGGTAATAAAACTGCAACTAAAGGAATTGGAGAAAGTCCCATATTACAATACAATCCTCAACTAATTTTGGAGAACAATAGTTATCCAATATATTAGGATCAAACCATACTTACCGAGAAGAAATTTAAAAGCAACAGACCCAATATTATTGTTACTGATAAAACTTTAAGAAAACAACGTTTATAGATATAACTATTCCAAACAATAATAATCTAGTTGTAAAACATACTGAATAATTCTGAAATATAAGTAGTTTCAAGAACAGATGAAAAGATACTGGAATATGAAGTGCGTGGAAACAATATCGATGGTATTATCATCAACTGGAATCATTCCAAAGAGCCTGATAAAGAATATTAAAACATGGGCCATCACCATTTTAGAACCATGTAGAAGGATGTTTCGCTTTGAACAGGTCGAACCGTTCGAAAGTCTTTGGACAATAGGAAACCAAGGACCATCAAGGTCGCCACTATAACTGCGTGACCCGAGAATATGGAAAGGGAATATTGGAAAGTCAATGTTTCCCTTAGAGGAAGTGCGAATGCCTTTAGGTTAAATCATATCTGGTTTTATTTTTGTATCGGTACTAAAATGTACGGAAGGCTCATAGGTTAGAGGAACTCCCTGACGTGGTGTTCTCTCAAAAGGCTTCTAAAAGGAAAGTGTTCTATCAGAGGTGGGTGTTCATGAAGTTACCTTAGATCTGGCCTCTAGTTTTTACCTTGATATCGCAACCCTCTCGTATGGAGAGCCTTTCTAATTTCATCCACCAATACCTGTAGCTCTCAGTTATTTTTTTTAATGTAATAAAATGTTTCATCGAATATTTTCACGATTGTTGATAATGGTCGTAAATCATTCGGTGCATATATGGATTTGTTTTAAGAAGCGTCACGACGTTTCGATAAAATATCATTTTCATTCCCAAGTGTAATTAGCTTCTACTGAAGAGTCCAACTGAGGTCGTTGCGCTCGCTTTCATAGTCACAAGGCAGTGGCTGATTTTAAAAAACCTGTGCAACTAACCCATACAGTTCAGTTGGACTTAGTAACACTTGCCAAACCATGTGTGTGTGTTACATGTAATAATTTCATGAATGGTAGATATATAGTTAGGTGCTTGACTGGGGACGAGTCCCACTCAAGAAGACATATGCTCTCTCGTCAAGAATCCACAATCAACCATCCATACTTTCGTCGACTTCCCATCGGATGGCGTATATATACAATGTAATACTTCTTTGAACAGCGTTCAATGAGACAACAGTAGCTGGGTGTCACATATACCATTGGACCCACCAGCGGTGTATCCGCTATCCCAGCGGATACACCGCTATCCAAAGATGTCTTACATTGCATATATACGCCATCCAAAGGGAAGTCGGGAAAAGTATGAGTGGTTGATTGCGGATAGGATCTCCCTATACTTGAGGAGAGATCATATGTCGGTGCCCTGACGAGCCTGAGCATCGAGAGGCGAAACATATGCCCTCCAATTGAAGGGATGGGTGGGGCTCATCCCTAGTCAAGTACGTAACAAAATGTTCATTTGGACGGAGACGCAGGTTATTGTGTGTTCAACATGAGATTGTAGAACCCAGCAGTTGGATGTATGTGACACTCAGCTACTGTTGTCTCATTGCACGCTGTCCAAAGAAGTCTTATATTGTATATATATGCCATGGGTGGTTGATTGTGTAATATTTACTGATCTTAGGTCCACTTTAATTGCAGCAAACCATTTAATTATTTTTACTTTAGCTCTACTCCTATTTTGATAAATCATCCGTTTTATGTGTCTGTAAACCTTAAGTCTTCTTTTTCTCATGTCGCTATGTATATCTGTGTATTGTTTGATTCCTTGGTTTTCTCGAAGTTAGTATGTTGTGCTATTTATTTGTTTGGGGCCTAACATTTTTCTTATGATTTTTCTTTCCTTCTTTTCAATCTCCTCGATGTCTCTCTTTCTATTCAAAATGAGCGTTTCTGCCCCATATAGACTTTCTGACTTAATATCTGTGTTGTAATGTCTCAGTTTTGTGTTTTTAGATATGTTTGTTTGTTGTAAATAATTTGTAAAGTCTCAATACAGTTTCCATTTTTTGATATCTACCCTTATTGGTCGCTTTTTCCAATCCGTTTTTCATGATTATTTCACCCAAATATTTGAATTGAGAGACTCGTCTGATGTTACCATATTTTGTTTTCAGAAATGGTGTTCTTAGTCTGTTGCAGGTCATGTATTGTATTTTTGTAAAGGAATCTGTATATACATACATACATATATATATATATATATATATATATATATATATATATATATATATATATATATATATATCTATATCTATATCTATATCTATATCGATATATATATATATATATATATATATATATATATATATATATATATATATATATATATATATATATATATACCAAAGTTTGACCCAACGAAAATAAAACCAGCCCTAACAGAAGAGCTTGATAAACAACCTGCACAGAACTGGCAAGAATTGAAACAAAAAATTCTTAAAACGGCCTTAAAGTTGGCCCCTTTACAAAAACGTAGAAAACATCCGTGGTGGGATGAACTTTGCGAGCAAGCAGTATTAAGCCGAAGTAAAGCATTCAAAGATTGGAACAGTCAAAAAACAGCAACAAACTATAACATCTTTTTGGAAGTAAGAAAAGAAACATCGAAGCTAATTAGACAAACTAAAAGAAAATATGAAAACAATCAACTTAATGAAATAGAAATCCAAAAAAAAGATTTCCAAAAAAATAACACCCGAAACTTTTACAAAACATTTAAAACTAAATTAACAGGCTATCAACCGCAAAGTCTTTGCTTCCAAAAGGAAAACGGACAATTAGCTCTAAATAACCAAGACAATTGCAAAGAACTTGCGAAATATTTGGAACAAATACTAAACTGTTCGGAGCCCTTAAACAAATTAACAACACTAAAACCTAAACAAACAAACCCAGATTCATTATCACCGAACGAAGATGAAATAATTAGGCAAATCAAGCGGCTTAAAAATGACAAGGCTTCTGGTGAAGATGGAATCACTGCTGAACTTTTGAAATCCGCTGGTCCAGGTACAATCAAGGAAATAACCAAAATTCTACAAGAAGTTTGGCGAACCGAACGGATTCCGGAAGATTGGAAAGTGGCTCTAATCCATCCACTACATAAGAAAGGAGATAGAACGGATGTAAACAACTATAGAGGGATATCTCTTCTCCCAGTTTGTTACAAGATTCTATCTCAATGTCTACTAGACAGAGCACAGGGACAGTTAGAACCCAACATTGGTGAATATCAAGCAGGTTTTCGACCGGGCAGATCCTGCCCTGAACAGATCCTGAATCTGAAGTTGATTCTAAGACATCAAAAACTGTACAATAAAAATCTCGTCTGTACATTTGTGGATTTCAAAAAAGCATATGATTCTATTGACCGCGAATCTTTATTCGGAATCTTGAAAGAACAAGGACTAGATCTGAAAACGCTGGCAATTATTAAAGCAACGTTAACTAACACAAGGTCAAAAGTTAAATTCATGGGTGATATCTCAGAGCCCTTCGAAATTAAAACTGGAGTGAGACAAGGGGATGGACTCTCGCCACTCTTATTTAACTGTGTTCTAGAAAAAGTAATATAGGAGTGGCGTGAAAAAAAGTCGGCCCTGAATATTGACCAGCCCATTAAACTGGGGAGAACCAATATAGAAATTGATTGTCTGGCATTTGCTGATGATATAGCAATTTTAGCTCAAGATGTATTAACGGTACAGAAACAGATTGAAATCCTAAAAGAAACAGCAGAAAATGTAGGATTCCAAATTTCCTTTGAAAAGACACAATACATGACCTGCAACAGACTAAGAACGCCATTTCTAAAAACAAAATATGGTAACATCAGACGAGTCTCTCAATTCAAATATTTGGGTGAAATAATCATGGAAAATGGGTTGGAAAAAGCGGCCAATAAGGGTAGATGTAAAAAAATGGAAACGGCATTGAGACTTACACAAAATATTTACAACAAAAAATGCCTATCGAAAAACACAAAACTGAGACATTACAACACAGTTATTAAGCCAGAATGTCTATATGCTGCAGAAACGCTCATTTTGAATACAAAGAGGGACATCGAGGACATTGAAAAGAAGGAAAGAAAAATCGTAAGAAAAATCCTAGGCCCCAAACAAATAAATAGCACAACATACCGACTTCGAGAAAACCAAGAAATCAAACAATACACAGATATACATAGCGATATGAGAAAAAGAAGACATAAAACGGATGAATCCGAGTAGGTTAACTAGACAAATAGTCGAATTTTATGAAAATAGGAGTAAAGCTAAAGTAGAAATAATTAAATGGATTGCTGCAATTAAAGAGGACCTAAGATCAGCAAATATTACACAAAGTGAAATTCAGGATAGAGGCTGATTCAGACACAAGGTTAACGTTTGGAAGGTTGGCCAGAGAGAAAAATGTAGGAAGACTGGAACAACTTGGTCTGACGAAAGGAAAAAAGCTCATAGCGAAAGAATGAAATTAGTATGGACACAAAGGAAGGCTAACAACAACAAACGCCTCTAATTGTACTTCGCGTGGTCCACTAGGGCCCATACGTGAATCATAAATAATAATAATAATATATATATATATATATATATATATATATATATATATATATATATATATATATATATATATATATATATATATATATGTATGGATGTATGTATGTATGTGTGCAAGTGTAGCCGAAAAATAACGTGTCGGTTGCACGTAGATCGCAAGAGTTAGGCCTCTGGCCAATGAAAACCTGGCGAATTTAGTGGTTGGACTTGCATCCGTATAAGATGGTACTGTCACAAGAATTGAAGCCAACCGATCATGGGATTCGTCGTGAATTGGCCGATTGGACCCTCGAAATGACGAACGCCGTCAACGAATTTCATTACAAAATCATCTTCTCCAATGATGTTCATTTCTGTCTCAATGGCTTCGTCAATAAACAAATTGGGCGGTATTGGTGGGAATCTAATCCACACGTGATACATGAGAGTCCTTTGCATCTGCAAAAAATCACACTTTGGTGTGAATTTTGGCATGGCGGGGTCATCGCTCCTTATTTCTTTAAAACTGAGGAAAGAGACCGTTACCATCAATAGCGAGTACTACAAGGCAATGCTAAAAGGTTTTTTTTCTCCCAATCTGATGGAATCGATGCGGATGAGTGTTATTTTCAACAGGATGGCGCATCACCGCATATTTCCCGGGTAAACACATAATTTATTTCATTCGATAAAGCACCAATGAAAAAATTGTACTACCAAAGATTCGGTTCAAAATTCATCTTACTTATATCGCGTTTCATACAGTGGATAGTTAATGATAAATTGCTTTTTTTTCATCTGCTTAATGTAAATTACAACCTAATATAAAGTATTTTTTCCGTAATAATATTGCGACACAGGCATCAGTATAATATTTCTAAAAGATCGTTTCCTTTTCCTTTAATTCCCAAGAGAAATTTTAGTATGATCGTCAAACTTCCCGAACCAAATTAAATAAAGCTTTACGGTTATCGTCACTTACCTAACAAAAAAAACCCTAAAGAAGTTCTCACTTATGGCTGCAGAATAAAAACCGAATTTAATTTTCAGCTTTTGTCTGAGTTAATGCGTCTTATTTACACACATTTTGGCCCAGTGGTGGATAAAGTTTCCCATCTAAATCTGGCCGGTTGCTCAATTAAAATTCTCGTAATTCCGAGTGTAATAATTGTCTAGTCTTTAGCAGCTTTAGCCGGCTTAATTAAATTTCCTTTCTGTTTTTCGCATCAACAATAAAAATATTTTCTTTGAATTTAACCCTTGGATAGGAGAAGAGAAGTAAGTTTGACTGACTAATTGATGGTAAATCCAGTTTACCAATTATGGAAGGAAAACTTAACTTTTGTGTTTAATTAAGTAATGGATATTTTATTTAATTCTGATAGCTTAATAATTATATGCTTAATAAGCTGGTAAATCAAAATGAGTTAATTTTTGTGACTTGAAGAAAACATGGTGCAATTAAGAAAAGCTTGACCTGAAAACACGAAATGACCGGAGATTTTTTCAACTACCTATAATTTTTTCGCTTTGAAAAATTGTTGTATTTTAACGAATGATGACTACAGATATTATTATTGATTATAATCTCATCTTAGAATGTTGTTCAAGAGTTTTTATCATGGTATTTTGTTTCTGGGGATTTCCCTTATTAGTATCCAGCAATAAACAAGTACACTGGAGCTCCATTTACCTTGATATCGGTTTTTTCAATACAAAAATGCCCTGGAAATGAACTAGATCATTAAATTGAGGTTTCAAAACGAGATGCTGCTGTAGTACTGTAGAAATTCTGTATGATCATTTTAAAAATTAGCGGATCCAGGGTCTTCTTCATACAGAGTCAAACATTTATATTTGAATACTACACAGTATGTTTAGGCTTTGACCCAATTACATTAGTGAGGCAAAAATAACAACCTATGACATGATCTTTTGATTATCTTCAAATTATTGGCACTGTAAACCGGTTTACACATTTCTAGCAACTTTCTAACAATACTAGATAAGTTATAAAATATATATGAGGTGTTTATACCTAGTCTTGGTTTCCAACATTGTTACCGGAATAACGTTCGTAAGTGCGTTGGTTTGTGCGATTTAAAGGTGAGCTCTCTGTGTACAGACAAAAAACTGACACTATTTTCGCATTGTCTAGACATTGTGTTTAAAATTAATCGCAACAAGTAAAATTGAAGGCATTAATTATGTAGAACTCAAAAAACTTACTACCCACGGCATGTTTGTCCTTCAATCACACACGCACGTCCTTCACTGTTCATTATAGATACACGCTGTGAGTTGATACAAATAAAACTTGTGTGGCTAAAATTAGTTGCAATCAAAGTAAAATTAAAAGCATAAAATATGTTGAACTAAATAATATTCAGTTACCAATGGAAAATAAGATATGGGAAATAATTTCCAATATCAATTCTTCTATTGGAACCTTTGGTGTGATGCACTAAACTTGAAGAGATTTACCACTAAACACCAAAACACTTTTTTGAACTAATCTTTGATTTAATCTAGACTAAATCATCTCCTGATGATACTAACATGGTTAGCAAAACGTGCGTCGAGCAGTTCAAAAAAGTGTTTTGGTGTTTAGTGGTAAATCTCTTTAAGTTTAATTTCCAATATGTTAAAAAAACTGCAGAAACCACAGTGGGAAACGTGAATATTCAGCGAAATGAATGGATAATCGATAAAACGTGGGGGAGGTGCAGGAAGTCCTCTGTTAGAAACCTCGTCCGCACATTGAAAGATATAATAATAGTTCCACAGGGTTCGCAGATTTCCACAAGATACTTATTTAATTTGACTTCGGAATCGACGGGAAACTGACTCTAACGTGCAATTTTAAAATGGTGCTTTCTACTCTTAATCTTCGCGAGCAAACCTTTAAACTTGTGCTTTCAACTCTCACTATTTTCTCGTGATTTATCTCGAACTCTTCACATGCAACGGGTTAACCTGAACCCTTTTCTTCAACCTTTCAGTTCAAACTACCGATTCGGACACTCAACGTGTAACTTTCAACTCGCACTCTCTTCTAGTGATTAATCTCGAACTATTCAGAAAAATGCGGGTATTTATTTTTCTCTGATGGTATCGTTTTTCAACTTCACTACGGGTCTAGACTTTTCTCAGGGTGATTTTTTTTCAGTTGTGAAAAGCTGTGTTTTTACGACAGGGGCTTATTCGGAAAAGAAGAGATGAAAAGAGAAAAATACTGCAGATATATTGCAGAGAGCACATGAAAGAGAGGAAGCTTGAAAGAGAGGAAGCATATTGAGAGTTAAGGAAGGCTGTAAAAAGGTCTGCATGTCATGATAAAAGAGCAGGGGCTAAACAAATGGCTCAAGAAGAACAAACTGCTGCAACAAACCTCCAATATCAGATAACTTTATCAAATAAGTAGACATTATCAGGTAAGATGATAAACGGTACACGACTCTTCGAAACAAACTCCAAGCAAGTTCTGATCGCACTCCCAGAATAACTCAGTAGATGGAAGGAGCATTTTCAAGAGATGTTGGGTGGATCACCACAACTCGAACAATGAACAATGAACAATGAACATCTTCCCATGCATCTTCGAAAACGTAAATACAACTAGCTATAAGAGCATTAAAAACAACAAAGCCCCGGGACTGGATAATATACCAGCAGAATTACTCAAGACAGACCCTGAGTAGTGCTCTAAATTATTACGACCCTTAATAAATCAGATATGGGAGTTAAAATTGTTTTCGATAATTGGAAAAAGGTATTAATAATTACATTGCAAAAAAAAAGAGTGGTATAACATTACTAAACACAATCTTTATTGCAGCATAAATCATTCTAGCAACATTGCTAGGACATATAGAAGCAGAAATACATCCAGATCAACGGTTCAGACCGGGGTAGTGATCACATAAATAATGTTAGAAACATACTAGAATAGTCAGCTGAATGGAAATCGCCACTTTACTTATTATTCATCGATTTTAAGAAAGCATTCGACAGTTTAGCCCATCCTGACATATGGAAAGTTTTCAAACAAAAAGGAATACCCGAAAAAATTATACGCCTTATTCGGGAAATGTATGGAATGCACAGTGCTGTGAAGCCCATGGTGGATATAGAAGCGAGGAATTTGAAATTTTGTGGAGTGTGTTTTGTCTCCTTTTCACTAGATTATATCGGTAAAAATATCAACGAAGGTCAATCCGGTATCCAGTGGATCCACAATTCTAGCTTGGCGGACCTTAAATACGCGGATGACATATGCCTTATGTCGCATCAATACAGCAATATGGTCCATATGCTAAATAGACTAATAACGGAAGCCCAGAAAGTAGGCCTGAAAATTAATGTAACAAAGACCAAGTCGTTAAGAGTCAACACCAGAAATTTCTGCCGTTTTATCCTCAACAGATCACCCATGGAAGATGTGGAGAGTTTTACATACTTGGGCAGCATTCTCACAAAAAATGTAGGTGCAGATCATGATGTAAAAAGCAGAATACGAAAAGCTCAAGGAGCATTTGAAGCTCTGGCATTGGCTGTTGCAAATAAAACTGCACATATTTAATACCAATGTTAGGGTAGTCTTGCTCTACAGATATGAAACATTGAAAATAGTGAAGAAAATAACAACAAAAATTCAGGTCTTCAAAAACAAATTTTTGCCAAAAATACTCCGCATATTCCGGCCGAAAAGGATTTAAAATAAAAATATGCTTTATCTCACAAACCAAAAGAAAAGCGAACACGAGATAGCACTTTGTAAGTGGGGATGAATTGGGTGCACACTCAGAAAACAAAGCAGCTGTATAGCCAATATGTAGAATCAAAAAAAAAAGATTTTCAATTAAATTTGAAAATATGAACGGAATATTCTTCATGTATCGAAAATATTCACTAAGGATGAGGGCTCATAAAAATGCTAAATAAACTGTTAAGTGGGGTTGCGGGGGCGTCAAAGATATATATACTCTCGTTTTTGAACTTTAAGTCCTATAAACTTGAGATTTGGCACAAAATTTGGTTCTTCATGCGTTGTGAGTGTTCACTAAGGAGGAGGGTTCAGAAAAATTAACACCTAAGGGGGGTTACGGAGGCGTAAGGGATAAATATACTACCTTATTAAGATTTAAGTTAGCAATAAAAAACTAATCATACATGATAATAAATTAAGTTTATTTTATATAGACAAAACAAATCAATTAATATGTACATTTAAACGCAATTATTTATGCTCCTATCAGTCAAATATTTCGATTGCTTTCGCTTAAGTCATAAAAATATAACTAAAAAAAATATAAAATAATTAATAATATATTTTTCTAGCCGGTAAACGCTATGGAATTCTTGGAGTAGTTTTAATCATAAATTATCACTATTTAGTTTTATTTATTAGTTTAATTTACGCCCAGTGAAGCGAGCGGGTATCAGGTAGAAAAGGTTGTCTCAGAATGTTTTTTGTTCTGATACTTAAAAAATAAAACATCAGAATGAATTCAAATTTTATTGAGGAAAAACAACCATCCGTAAATGCGCACCATCCGCTTCTTCACACTCATTTAACCTGGAACTGAAATTTTCAATCGACCGCTGGATCATCGCTCTTAGAATTGCGTGGATTTTGTCTGTTTTCTTTGCTTGCTAACATTTAAGTGGGGTAGTAATAGGTCGAAAATCTTACTTTTTAAGTAGCTCCATAGAAAAAAATCAGCATGGCAGCAAATGGCCAGTTGATGTCCCTTCGGCGACTAATAATAAATCGTGAAGAACTGCTAAATAATCATTCGTGATTCTTTAGCAGTAGCATCTTGTTGGAAAAAATGTGTTGCGATTGTAGCTAATCCAGTTCTGAATTTCTAGAGAAAAAAAAGTCCGGATCATAGACCATATGATCCGAACTTTTATGGCCATAATGATCGGAATTAATAGTCTGAGCGCGACCACGGCTATCCTCAGGAAAGACGGCTATCCCGACCACGGCTATCCTCCCAAACGACAACATACGCGAGTGTAATGCTTTCTGATGCAGTTCCAGCGGATTGTCGGGAGCCCAATATCTGCAATTTTGTTTATTCACGTGGCCTTTGATGTGGAAATTTAATCCATCAAAAACAATATGTTATTGAAGCCAGTAAAACCATTTTTCATTATCTTGCAGAATTCAACCCGTTTAGCTGGATCATCGGGCTTCATCTCTTGCACAATAACAAATCTGTAGGGGTGAAAATGTAAATCTTTGCGAATAATGTGATGAATCGTGGATCTGTGCAAATGTAGAGAAGCTGCGCGGAGTCGTAGAGACCATTGTGGATCGTCTCTAACAGACTGGCGAACGCGGTCAACATTCGTGCTCCTCCTCGATGTCTTTTTGCGCCCAGTTAATTTATCCGGCACTGTTTCTAGTCTCTTCAAACTTGCGAACCAATGCTTTAGTAAATTCGCACTTGACACATTTCTCATGATCGATCCATCGCTATCGAACACGCTATAAAATCGCTATAAAACACTCGATCCATCGCTATTAAACTTAAAAAGCCCGTCAAGCCTTTGACACTACTCCCCTCCCCCGCTATCTGTGTTTGGCACGTAACAGTCGAAACAAAAACGAAAAATAATTTGAGACACCCGTTACTATAAATTTGAAAGCCTATAGCTTAGTAACAAATGCAATCAATATTGGATGCAAACTTTATAGATTTAATAAATTGGAATAACTAGATCATAACCAATTAACTTTATCATTGCAAATACATGCTGTGAATTGATGAAAATACAAATAAAATTTGCTTATTACAGAAAATCTATAGGTTGTAAAAAAATGGTGTTGAGATTTATTATCACCATATCAAATTATACTATAAACCCTTAAAATTGCTGTCACTAATATTGTATTTATAAGTGATATTGATCGAAAATCTGAATTAATTGTTCCTTCAGATAAAGAATTTAAATTAACCCACAATGACTGTTGTGTCTGGTAAAATTTTGTTATAATCTGTTAAAACATTTCGTAATATGAAATAGCTGCTGTTACCTCTCAGTAAATGTACACTACTGTTAATTAAATAGTCAATAAGTTGATCGACTGAAATTGTCACGGTCAAATTATGTTGTTCCAGTTTGTCAATTCTGGTTGATTTTGATGAGAGAATTGAATCAAATTTGTTAACTACTGACATTAAATATCAGAATTGAATATTGTGTAATGACAATCAATAACCAGTAACCAAATATTTAGTAGCACTAATACTAACACGAGTAGCTTGCACTAATATTATCGACCAAAACAACTATAGGGGTAAAAAAACTTATAACATCAAGTCTAATTTTATTGAATGTTAGCTGGTAAAAATCCGCGCTCAGTTACAATATAATCTTATTTATTATTGGAGTGTTTTAAAAATGTAGTTGATGATTTGTGTAGTCATAGTAGGTCTAATTTTTTACTTTTCTTTTCTGAGAGTAATAGTTTAACATTGTTTACGCCTATAGAATAATTGTTTTCAAAACAATGTGTGGATATTCCTTGTACTATTTAAGATGTCTATTTTTTTAAATTTTATTCTAGTGTCATTTTGTGTAAAAAAGCCTCTTTACTTCTACACCTGTAAATAATTTAAATATAATGTTAAAAATACCTATAGACATTGCAAACGTAGAAGAAAAATTAAAAACTGAACTAAAAACAGCAGTTTGCTTAGAACAGCAGCAGCAGCACTTGAAAAAACAGCAGCAGTTTGCTTAGAACAAAATTATTTTCAATATAACAACGAAACTTATCAACAAAAACATGGTTAAAATAGGATTTCCTATCTCTTTATAATATATAAATTTATATTATTATTAGATAACTTTGTTATCTAAAATTTTTATGTCTGACTTCGAAAATTTTATTTTTAATTAAAAAAATCCACTAATCAATATTATATTACACTGGCACAGATGCGTAGACGATGTTTTTTGCATTTGAAAAGGTAAGGAAAAAAAATACGCAAGTTTTTGGGATATTTGAATTCCATAAACAGAAATATTCAGTTCACTATTGGAGATTGAATGGAGAATTAATTTCTTAGACATAAAGATATCGAAAATATCCATTAAATTACTATTTTATATTTACAGAAAACCGACTACAACAGATGCTGAGTTTTTTAGTTAGTTTAGAGTCAAGTCAAAGTATCCTCTTTTCACAGTCTAATACATAGATTAGTACATTTTGCTCTAAACAAAAATAATTTGAGTAAATAACTCAGTATCATTAAACAGATAGCGAAAAGCAATGGCTATAAACAGGGCTAATTAACAAAATGTTAAATAATAAACAAAGAAAGTTAAATTTACAAGAATTCTGCAATATTAAAAACCAAAAAGACGAATCATTTGAATTTATTAATTACGCTTCTAAACTAAATAATATTTTTCGTAAAAACTTAAATAAACTAGAATTTAAGATCATTTGTATAAACAAATAATTTAGGCAGAATGTTAGCCAATAATAAGGACAAAACGGATAGTTTACATAAATCAGGTGTATATTAAATTAAGTGTAAAGATTGTGAAGCGGTATATATCGGTCAAAGTGGTAGAATTATTGGATGTAGAATAAAAGAGAACAAAAATAGTATATAAAACACTGGAATGTCCACACATAGTATTGAAAACAACATTTTTGTATATGTAAAAAATGTTAAACTATAGCACTCAAAAAAGTTAAGTAAAAAATTAGACAATTAGACAACAATTAGGAATAATAAAATACTTAAGAAATAGTCTTATATTAACCACGAATGACCCACTAAATTTCTAAAGCACGCCAAAAATAAATAAGATTATATTGTAACTGAATAATCCGGGTTTTTACCAGCCGATATTCAAAAAAATTTGATTAGATAAAAAATGTTTTGCCTTGGTTTGACCGTTAGTTCAAGCTACTCTTGAGAAAGCCCTAATAAGGGGAAATATATGTAAAGTATCAACAAATCTGTAATAAACATTTGAATTATTAAAAAACTACATGTTTATTTTTAAAAATCTGATATTTACAAAATGTTTCAGAAGGAACTAACTGCGGAATCCTCCATAATTATTATCAAATATTTGCTATTCCACGATAACATCAATTTTGCCTTAGATAACTGTCTGGTTTAAAAATGGGTTATTTTTTGTCACCTTAAAAGTATATTACAAATTGATGAGCTATTTACTAAACATCCTCCATCAAAACATACGGATCTCTGGAGATTCAGAAGAAAAATGTTTTTGAAACTCAAATAAAAAGAAAAAAGCCATAGTTTTCTGGATAGAGATATTGTAATGTCTTGTATTGTTTCTTGTATTGTTGAGAGTAATATTTTCTTCAATTTTACTACAACAAAAGGGAATAACGTATGGCAAAACCTAAATGCTAAAAAAATTGTACCACCACATTTTTATCTTTCGAATTTTGTGAATAAACACAAATTTTGATAATGATCTGACGAAAATTGAAGTCAAGTTACGCGAGAAAACCTTAAGCAGTAGTATTAGAAGTATCCTGTATTGAGCACGGTATCAACAATTAAACACGGTTTCCTTTTTTAACCTTCCATCGGGCGCAACCAATCTGACAGATTACTGACATTAAGTTATTCTATTTGTGTTTTCAGAGGCAGAAATCCCCACTCTCTAATAGCTTTGAATCTTTATGTGTGCCACATATGTATTTGGATGATTAAGTCGAATACTTGTATGTCTAATAACCAGCATTTTGTTCTGTGAGATATATTACACCAGAGTTCGTGATTCTTGTTAATTGTTACAATTTTTTACAAGTAGGCATATACACAAACTTAAGGCGTTTCAATAAAAGCCACACAACTTTATTATCACATATTCCGAAGAAATGAAAAATGGTTATATTAAGCTTCAATCATGCAGAGTGATGAAGAAACTCATCCAGAATCAGTTGAAAACATGAAACTGTCAATCGTAATATTTTATACCAAAACCGAAGGTGGTATATGCCTCATTTTGTGTAGATGGTAATATAAAACGTTGGCCCAAGAATATATATTTTGCGTAGCATAAGCGGCATACATCCCTAAATAATATAACAAGTTTATGGATTCCGCAGTTGGTTCCTTGGAAAACATTTTAAAAATACTAGGATTTTAAATGATACACTTGTAGCTTTTTAATGGTTCAAACGTTTGAAACATTAAAAATGTTTCACAATGTAGCACATGATACTTCTAATACTAATGCTTAAGGTTTTCTCGTGTAATTTGACTTGAATTTTCGTCAGATCATTATTAAAATTTGTGGTTATTCGCAAAATTCGAAAGGTAAAGATATAATGGAACAATATTTTTAGCATTTTAGCATTTAGGTTTTTCCATACGTTATTCACTTTATTCCCTTTTGTTGCAGTAAAATTGAAGGAAAGCCCACTTTCTACCCTTGTTGTACTTAAAAAATATCTCTATCCAGAAAACAATATAATACAATATCTCAGCAAAAAAACAATTCAATGCAAGCAATGTCTCTATCAAGAAAACTATGGCTTTCTTATTTTTATTTTAGTTTCAAAAATACTTTTCTTCTGAATCTCCAGAGATCCGTATGTTTTGATGGAGGATGTTTAGTAAATAGCTCATCAATTTGCAATATACTTTTAAGGCGACAAAAAAATTACAAATTTTTAAAGCCGACACTTATCTAAGGCAAAATTGATTTAAAAAAAAACTTGTTGTTTTTCAATGTTTCAAATGTTTATTATAGATTTGTAGGTACTTGACATATGTTTTCCCTTATTAGGGCCTTCTTAAGAGTAGCTTAAACTAACGGCCATCTCAAGATAAAACATTTTTTATCTAATCAAATGTTCTTGAATGTCGGCTGGTAAAAATCCGGGTTATTCAGTTACAATATAATATTATCTATTATTGGGGTGCTTTGGAAATTTAGTGGGTCATTCGTGGTTATTAAATGACTATTTCTTAAGGATATTTTTATTTCCAATATTTCTAGTAGGTCTAATTTTTTACTCTTCTTTTTTGAGTGCTGTAGTTTAACATTATTTACATTATAAAAATATTGTTTTCAATACAATGTGTAGACATTCCAGTGTTTTTTATTGTTAGCATCATCTCCTGATGATGCTAACATGGTTAGGTTAGGTTAGGTTAGGTGTTAGGTTAGGTTAGATTAGGTTAGGTTAGGTTAGGTTAGGTTAGGTTAGGTTAGGTTAGGTGTTAGGTTAGGTTAGATTAGATAATTTAATTTGAGTATCTGCTAATATGGTGTGGTGGCTTAGCGCCTACAACAACTGGCGTTAGCTACCACACCAAGGTACACAGCAGACACCAAGCCAAGCAGAGGTAAACCTTGGTTTTGAGCGGCAATTCTCGGCAGTGGGAAAATGGAGACATGGGTCTCAACATGTCAACATTAGGTGTTAAAGTAATTCATTGTAAATTTACATCTTAGTTGTAAATAAAGATGAGTAGTGAGTTCTTCAGTGTTTCCTTTGGACAATAGTGTAGTTATAAGGTGGAAAACCAGTACAACACTGGCAAACCCAGCCAAACGAAACTACCACGCCCACCTCATAACCTATAATGGTTAGGTTAGGTTAGGTTAGATTAGATGATTTAATCTGAGATTAAATCATCTCCTGATGATGCTAACATGGTTAGCGAAACGTGCGTCGAGCAGTTCAAAAAAGCGTTTTGGTGTTTAGTGGTAAATATTTTCAAGTTTAGTATTTCACACCAAAGGTTCCAACAGAAGAATTGATCAAATTATCTTTGTTAAGAGGAAAACTAACTAATCTATATATTAGACAGTGAAAAGGGGATACTTTGACTTGCCAAGATTGTTTAGAACTAAATGTATAACAGCTTCTATTGCAGTCGGTTTTCTGTAAATATAAAATAGTAATTTATTAGATATATTCTATATCTTTATATCCAAGAAATTAAGTTCATTATTACGTCCAATCTCTATAGAGAACTGAATATTTTTGTTAATGGAATTCAAATATCTTAAAAACTCGCGTAATTTTTTTTCCGTGCCATTACAAATGCAAAAAAAAACAGTCTACGTATCTGTACCAGCGTGATACATTGTTGATTAGTAGATTTTTTGAATTAAAAATAAAATTTTCGAAATCAGTCATCAGAATTTCAGATAACAAAATGAGATATGAGAGCCCATTTTAAGACCGTGTTTTTGTTGATAAGTTTCGTTGTTATATTAAAAAAAAAAATTCTCAGCAAACTAAGATTGATGTTTTTAGTTCAGTTTATAATTTTTCTTCTACGTTTGCAATGTCTATAGGTATTTTTAACATTATATTTAAATGATTTACAGGTGTAGAAGTAAAGAGGCTTTTTTACACAAAATGACACTAGAATAAAATTTAAAAAAATAGACATCTTAAATAGTACTGGAATATACACACATTGTTTTGAAAACAATCATTTTATAGTTGTATACAATGTTAAACTATTACTCCCAGAAAAGAAAAGTAAAAAATAAGACCTATTCGAACAATTAGAAATAAATAAATCCCTAAGAAATGGTCATATAATAACCGCGAATGATCAACTAAATTTTTAAAACACTCCAATAATAGATAAAATTATATTGTAACTGAATAGCCCGGTGTAGGTGTTTAGGTTTATGTCGAATTTGCTAAGAAATAACGTTACTAATACATTTGTTGGTATAGACTACTAACGTCTACGGCATTTTGGAGGATAAACATATGCCGTCAAAAGACAGTTCATTATTAATTGTCGTTGTGCAAAAACATAGTTTTTCATACGTTTGAATATGTCGAATTATATACCAGAAAAAGATGTTTTACGGGGAAGTTTAATAACTCTTTTTCATTTGAAGAAAACGGCTGCTGAATGTTATCGATTGTTGGTTGCAGCTTATGGTGAACACATTCCAACCCAAAAAAACTTTTGAAACTTTTGAAGCTTGAAAAGTAGTGATTTTGATATAAAAAACAAGGAGAGTCCTGGTCAGCCGAAAAAGTTTGAAGATGCAGAATTGCAAGCATTATTGGATGCAGACTCAACTCGTACGTTGAAACAATTGGCAGAAGCATTGAATGTTGCTTAATCCACTATTTCCGAATGTCTGCACGCATTGAGAAATATTCAGAACGAAGGAAAATGGGTTCCATATGAACTGAAGGAAAGATACATTGAAAGGCCAAAACATACTTGTGAAATTTTGCTTGCCAGGCAGAAAAGAAAATGTTTCTTGTATCGAGTGACATGTGATGAAAAGTGGATATATTTTGACAACATAAAGTGCAAAAGATAATGGATAGACCCATATTAGCCTTCAACATCACAACCACTGCGCAAAATGCATGGAAAGAAGACTTTATTGTGCATTTGATGGTCTAGTACGGGAGCCGAAAATGACTGCTGAAATCGGATAAAATGATTACTGACGATCTACACCGACAACAATTGATCAAATTGAACTGAGCATTGTAGAAAAAATGACCAGAATACGCCCAGAGACCCGATAAAGTCATTTTTCAACATGACAATGCTGGGCCCATGACAATGTTGCAAAGTGTGTAAAGAGCTATTTGTAAAACGTTAAATGGGACTCCACTTGCCGTATTCATCGGACTTAGCCCCTTCATACTGCCATTTATTTCCATTAGAGTTTGAAAACAACACTTACGAAGAAGTGGCAATTTGGCTTGATGAATGGTTGGGATCAAAAAAACCGAAAGTTATTTTGGCACGATGGCCAATACTTTGATTATTAAGGTAATTTATTTTTTTATGGAAATATACTCACTCAACTCACTAACACTCATAATAAGAATTTCTAAAAGATTCTGGAAAAATATCTAGAACAATATCTAGAAGATTATTTCTAAAACAACCTATTTACATAAACTTGTACTGGAACAACTTATTAGGAGAAGCCAAAAATCATGGAATATATTTCGAATTGCGGTGAAGACTCAAGTATTATAAACCAGAAATAGATGAGGAAATAGAACAGCAAAAAGTAGAAAATAAAGGGGCAGCGCAGATGCGCATTATGTACTTCAAAGACTGATTTCAGGCGACTTTCCAGATTTCAACCAAAAAAAAAATATGCAAGTACATTGGAATATGCAATTTTTCTATGTAATTCGTGTTTGAATAATGATTGAAACAATAGAGGTTATCAAATAATATTGTTCCTCGTATTCCCCTTTTCATATAGATATGTACAAATGATTGTCAGTATTGATGTAATCCACACGTGATATATGAGGGTCTTTTGCATCCGCAAAAGATCACAGTTTAGTGTGGATTTTAACATGTAGGAGTCATCGGTCCTGATTTCTTCAAAAATGAGGAAGTAGCCACCGTTACCATCAATACCGAGCACTACAATGCAATGCTGGAATTTTATTTCCAAAATTTGATGGAATCGATGCAGATGACCTTTATTTCAACAGGATGGTATATCACCGCATATTTCCCGAGTAAACATGGGCTTATTGCGAGTCAAGTTCGACAACTCGTTTATTTCACGAAATAGCTCCATCGCTTGGCCACCGAGATCAAGCGATTTAACTGCTTTGGATTATTTTCTCTGGGGACATGTGAAAATCCAGGTTTATAGCAATAAACCTACGACTATTGGCGTCTTGAAAACTAAGATTCGTCAAGTCATAGTCGCCATTCAGCCCAAAATGGGCGCCAGGGTCATCGAAAATTGGCGCAAGCGGATCTCTGTCTGCAAAAAAAAAACCGTGGTTGCCATTTGCCTGAAATCTTGCTCAAATCATAAATTGCATATCTGAATCTCTTAAATAAAGCAATTGAAACCGATTTTGGATAAAACATGTGTGTTTTATTTAATTTTGAAATTCCATTATTTTTATTGGAAGACCCTTTCTAAAGCTCGTTTAGAATTTTATCCTGTTAATAAATAAAATATTGTATAGAATAGTGTTTTTTTTAATGTCAAATTTGTATCTACAAACTGGTATACCATGTTTTACAGTATAGATAAACTATTTTGTATTCACACAAACCTCTGAACGTCAAACCTCTCAGGTGCATTACAGGCATCAGGACAAATGGTTGCAGTAAGATGAGCGAAATGACCGCTAAGATATCAATAAATGCATAAATCTAACATAACTTTTTGCTTTTATTAACGTTAAAAATCAATCTTTTGTTGATTATTAACAATATAAATATATTATTATTATTATGTATAGGCCCTGGTGGACCACGCGAAGTACTGTTAGAGGCGTTTGTTGTTGTTAGCCTTCCTTTGAGTCCATACTAATTTCATTCTTTCGCTATGAGCTTTTTTCCTTTCGTCAGACCAAGTTGTTCCAGTCTTCCTACATTTTTCTCTCTGGTCAACCTTCCAAACGTTAACCTTGTGTCTGAAACAACCTCTATCCTGAATTTCACTTTGTGTAATATTTGCTGATCTTAGGCCCTCTTTAATTGCAGCAATCCATTTAATTATTTCTACCTTAGCTCTACTCCTATTTTCAAAAAATTCGACTATTTGTCTAGTTCGCCTACTCGGATTCATCCGTTTTATGTGTCCGTAAACTTAAGTCTTCTTTTTCTCATATCACTATGTATATCTGTGTATTGTGTTATTTCTTGTTTTCTCGAAGTCGGTATGTTGTGCTATTTATTTGTTTGGGGCCTAAGATTTTTGTTATGATTTTTCTTTCCTTCGTTTCAATGTCCTCGATGTATCTCTTTCTATTCAAAATGAGCGTTTCTGCCCCATATAGACATTCTGGCTTAATAACTGTATTGTAATGTCTCAGTTTTGAGTTTTCAGATATGTATTTTTTGTTGTAAATATTTTGTGTAAGTCTCAATGCCGTTTCCATTTTTTAACATCTACCCTTATTGGCCGCTTTTTCCAACCCATTTTCCATGATTATTTCACCCAAATATTTAAATTGAGAGACTCGTCTAATGTTACTATGTTTTGTTTTTAGATATGGTGTTCTTAGTCTGTTGCAGGTCATGTATTGTGTCTTTCCAAAGGAAATTTAGAGTCCTACCTTTTCTACTGTTTCTTTTAGAATTTCAATCTGTTTTGTGCGGTTAATATATATTGAGTCAAAATAGCTAGATCATCAGCAAACGCCAATCAATTTTGATTTTGGTACTCCCCAGTTTAATGGGCTGGTCAATATTCAGGGCCGACTTTTTTTCACACCACTCCTGTATTACTTTTTCTAGAACACAGTTAAATAATAATGGCGAGAGTCCATTCCCTTGTCTCACTCCAGTTTTAATTTCGAAGGGCTCTGAGATGTCACCCATGAAACATTTGACCTTGTGTTAGTTAATGTTGCTTTAATAATTGCCAGCGTTTTCAAATCTAGTCCTTATTCTTTCAAGATTTGGAATAAAGATTCGCGGTCAATAGAATCATATGCTTTTTTGAAATTCACAAATATATAAATATATATTATATTGTTAGTATTTTATTACGAAAGCTTGGTAAAGCAAAATTATAAAAAAATGCCGTAAAATAATGAGATGCATATTGTTTTACCAATATATTGCACTAGTTCATAAAAATTATGAGTTGACAACGTTGCTTCATATTTTTTTAAACAGACTTTCTATTTATTAGAAATTGCCATTAGGGATTATTTTTTATTCTTTAAACTAAAGAAGTATTTACGAGGAATTTATCGTTCTAACGGTGAAGATTTAATAGGTTTTGTGAGTGCAAGCAAATAAATATATTTTACAGGACCTTCAAAACTATTCGTCTTTGATACACCAAACATTTCAACCTTTTAGAAAAATATATTCAACATATATTCGCTCAATAATTACTAAACTTTCTTTATACATGTATACATACATGTACATATATGAGGCCCGTTTGAGAATTTATCGGCCTGATAAAAAACATTATATCGTTAAGATTATTTTTTATTGTTTACGTAGTCTCACAATTCAATTCATTTAGATCAACGATGTTCTACTTTTTAATACTCTCCGTTTAATGAGACTTCCAGTTCTGCAAAATATGTGATAGTTTCAATATTAACCTCATTATTTGAAGTAAATACAGCGAGCCGTTTCTCCAGATTTTGGAGAAGGTACTAACCGCTGAGAGTCAGTGAAAGCAGCTGTAAGCCTAAGTCATGGCTATATGTTACATAACTATTGAAACTATTGACTATTGAAATGTGTGAATGCTAAAACAAATAATGAATAATATTTTTTGGTCAAACGTGTACGTTTAGCACCCTTCAGTTAATCTTACCTCGATAATCCTAGAAAACCATAGCCATAAAATAGGGCTGATACGGTGCATGTGGAAGCACTTCGAAGAGTAAGTCATGCACTTTTGCAACGATAACCCGAAGCGTTTATGTAGGTGTGTTATCATAGTGAAGTCATTTCTTTTTTGCATGGTGTGCATATTTAACCTGGATTTCACTCTTCAATTGGTCTAATAGTGAAATTTAGTACACCATAATAATACATCTATGAGCAACCACACACACCACGAGAACCACAGAAAATGGCAACAATGACTTTTCCTGTAGACGGAACCGTTTACGCTTTCTTTGAAGCACTTCCACCCACTGTCTGAAGTGCGTAAATCACTGCGTTTTACCCACTGTTTGTCTCAGGTATAAAACGGCAAATCATCAATTGTTATAAAACACTGGAGAAAATCGGCAGAATTATACTCACTGAATGTTCTGTCGACGTGTCACCCATTGAGCAAAAACCTCTTGATACCAAAAACATCGTGTAAAATATAGTGGACATAGTTTGTCCCGATGTTACAATATCAGCAAGCTCTCATACCGCCAGTTGGTTTTATTTATTTCGATATTGTGGATTTTTGTAGTTCCTAAATATTCATCGTATTCAAAGGATCCACGACCAAGTTTAAGTTTACTAGTCCACTTTTCTACAATTGAAAACGAACGAGATCAGTAGAGTTGCATCGAACTCTTTTAGTATATCCATGTTAGTTAAACTTTCTAAAACATAGTATTTTCTAGGAGATCGAACTGCCTCTATATTAATTTCTCAATATTTGACTGCCACAAGCGAGCAACTAAAATCATACAAAAATCATTTTTGCCCATTCTGGCAACATCTCTTTATTATACCAAAAACTTTTCGAACGACCCTTGTATAAGCTTAGTTGTTAAACTTCACAGTTTACATGAATTTGTCTCTAAAATTAGTATGTAGTAAGATATATAACTGATTGTGACTACTCTAGAATATTAGGTATACCTGCATATTAAATGCAAAACATGTCTATTTCAGAGAAGTTGTTTTGAAATTATATTAAACTCCAAAAGGTTCATAAAAAAATTAACCAAACACTGTTTATATTATAAACTGGTATTATCATCATAGAATAGATGGAAAAACATGTCACCACATGTTAAAACATCGTGTAAAATATAGTGGATATGGTTTGTTCCGATGTATACAATGTCAGCAAGCTCTCGCACCTTGTGGTTCGTGTTGGAGATTCTTTTTTTACGATATTGTGGACTTTTGTTCTTCCTGAATATTCATCATCTTCAAAAGATCCTCGACTAAGTTTAAATTCAGTAGTCCACTTTTCTAGTCTAAATTGAAAATGAACGAGACCAATCAGGTAGAGTTAAATCGAACTATTTTAGTATATCAATCTTAGTTAAACTTTCTAAAACATAGTACTTTCTAGGAGTTCGAACTTCCCTTATATTTATTTCTCAATAAACCTTAAACTTGTTTGGTTTACTCGACCAACATATGCAAGCAACTAAAATCATACTAGACAAATATCATATTCATTTAGCCATTCTTGCAACATCGCTATGTTAACCCAAAAAAGCTTTTCGAACCACCCTTGTATAAACTTAGTTGTTAAACTTCGCAGTTTACATGAATCTATCTCTATACATTAGTATGTAGGAAGTTGTATAAACTATTTGTGGCTGCTCTAGAATATTTGATAAACCTTCATATTATATGCAAAACATATCTATTTCAGATAATTTGTCTTGAAATTATATTAAGCTCCAAAAGGTTCATAAGAAAAATTAACCAAACAATGTTTATATTATAAATTGGTATTATGATGATAGAATAGATGGAAAAACGTTAGTAGGATATTTTTTATTTCATCATGGTAACCATATGTTACTTCCCAATAATTCTCATTATAACTTCCAGCATGCTTATCAAACTTTATTAATCAAATTTAATTAAGTCTTATATATTCCAACTTTTGATAGGGAGGAGCCACGTTAGCTGTGGTGTCTAAAGCTAGTTAGGTGGTTCGATTCCCGTACTAGGCAAAACGTTTTTCTAAAATTCTTGTGAATGTTTCTAGGTAAGAGTGTAAAATCTAACAAGGACCACCCCTCATTCACGCCAATTCGAGGCTGGGTAAGGCCGGATGCCTTTTGAGAGGTTTTCTACGTTGATCATTCGCCAGTCGGTATGCTTCTCGAGATACTTTCGGTTAAGCACAAAACTAAGGGTTTGATAGCCCGAGACGGATGCTGACCGGGGTTTCCGGTAGCTGATGACAGTGGTTCGGAACCCACGTTAAGCTGTAGGTCCAGTCGCTAAATAGCGTTCTCAGTTGCTGATGCATCTCAGAACCCCAAAACTTTACTTTACTTTTCTTTTGAAAGGGAATAATATATAATTTAATGTTGGTCTTGTTTTTCCTACATTTATTTTATTAACAAACCTTCCGTTCAGTGCCTGGTCGAATGCTCCATTATAATTCCCGTAATTATAAAATGTTACGATGAACCAGTCTAAGACGAAGGAATTGAAATATTTTTAGTTTAGTTAACAGAAAATTAAGTTAATTGAAAAATATTCAACTATATATTTGGGTGAGGTAATTAACAATGGTCTCCATTGCTTCATTTTTACGATTTTGATATGTGACTACTATGTTGATTCCAAGAAAACCGAGCATGCAATTGGCCAAAAATGTTCGTGATATGCCATGCAAATCATCTAGGGTAATGTGATAGGATATAAGACAGTTAATGACAAAATACTCTTAATTATGATCAGAGGCACACCAGTAAACCGTCAAAAAAAAAAATAAAAAAAAGAATAGAATAAAATTAAGATCAAGGAATTTACAAAAAAACAACACTTAAGTATAAGCAAAAATATATTAATAAATTCCATTTACCCAAGAAATTGATCAGCACCTTTTTAAAACTGAGTACAATTCGATAAATATGTAAGTGGTGAAACTCTTATTATTAAGAAAGAAAAAATTATCCAGAGTTGGCGACAATATTTCTCAATTCCTTAGAAACAGAAATATTCAGTAATGAGGTAGGTGTAAAACTCTGAATACTCAATATTATCGAAAATTGACTGAAAACGATGACATAGTGACAGAAATGGTGAAAGCTTGAGGTGAACATTGAATAATAATAGTCTCTTAGATATATTTGATTCAAGATTTGGGATTCTGCGATGTGGTTGTCAAATTGGACACAATCATTGTCAATAGCTCTGCAAAAGAAAGACTCCTTTTAAATTTGCGATAACTATGAAACCATGGCACTTATGCAATCATGCTAGTAAAATAATAGTGTATTAATAGAAGAACCTTAGAGGAGCAAGAGATCATCTCGAAAATATTAGATAAATAAATGATAGATTTTACTATTATATTATATTTAATTTTCTTGATTACTGAATCTTTTGAAAGCATAACTGTAATTATCTCTGGATTGTATTGCGGGAAAAGGCAATATCAGTACACCTAATTACACATAACACATAAATATACAAACACATAAATTACAAATTACACATAAATAGTACAAGGCTTTTGTCAGAATCTTTAATAAAATGTACATAAATTTCAAAATAGAAAGAGGAATTCATCAAGGCTGTGTATTTTCTGCTATATTATTTAATGGTCATAAAGAATGGATAATTAATAAAGTGGGAGGAACCTGAACTGGTGGATCTGGCGATCAATTGACGCGAGGAGGAAATCAAACTTCAAACAAGGCCATTAGTAGTAAGCACGGTGTAATCAGTACTTTAGGCACTATAGCATCCACCTAAGAAGTAATTACCCAATTTTTGGATGAATAAACTCGATGAAAAAATTAGCGTAAAAGACAGATTTAAATTTAGCAGAATGAAATAATGTGCAATGGTTGTGGACAGATCTAAGAGTTTACTAATAGTTTTCACACAGATACCTAATGCTCGCTGTAAATGTGAGGCCATCTATTTGAGAGTAATCCTAA
>JARFXV010002474.1:0-57017 GCA_031761425.1 Cosmopolites sordidus
ATCTTGAGCTAAAATTGCTAGATCATCAGCAAATGCCAGACAATCAATTTTGATGTTGGTTCTCCCCAGTTTAAAGGGCTGGTCAATATTCAGGGCCGACTTTTTTTCACGCCACTCCTGTATGTTCCTGTATGTACCAATTTCATAGGGCTCTAAGATGTCACCTATGAATTTAACTTTTGACCTTGTGTTAGTTAACGTTGCTTTAATAATTGCCCGCGTTTTCAGATCTAGTCCTTGTTCTTTCAAGATTCGTAATAAAGATTCGCGGTCAATAGAATCATATGCTTTTTTAAAATCCACAAATGTAGACGAGATTTTTATTGTACAGTTTTTGATGTCTTAGAATCAAGGTTCAGGATCTGTTTCAGGGCAGGATCTGCCCAGTCGAAAACCTGCTTGATATTCACCAATATTAGGTTTCTTACTGTCCCTGTGCTCTGTCTAGTAGACATTGAGATAGAATCTTGTAACAAACTGGGAGAAGAGATATCCCTCAATAGTTGTTTACATCCGTTCTATCTCCTTTCTTATGTAGTGGATGTATTAGAGCATCTTTCCAATCTTCCGGAATCCGTTCGGTTCGCTAAACTTCTTGTAGAATTTTGGTTTTCAATTTCCTTGATTGTACCTGGACCAGCGGATTTCAAAAGTTCAGCAATGATTCCATCTTCACCAGAAGCTTTGTCATTTTTAAGCCGCTATATTTGCCTAATTATTTCATCTTCATTCGGTGGTAATGAATCTGGGTTTGTTTGTTTCGGCTTTAGTGTTGCTAATTTGTTTAAAGGGCTCAGTTTTAGTATTTATTCAAAAAATTTCGCAAGTTCTTTGCAATTGTCTTGGTTATTTAGAGCTAATTGTCCGTTTTCCCTTTTGGAAGCAAGTACTTTGGAGTTGTTAGCCTTTTAATTACTTTTAAATGTTTTGTAAAAGTTTCGGGTGTTATGTTTTTGGTGAAATCTTTTTCTATTTCATTAAGTTGATTGTTTTCATATTTTCTTTTAGTTTGTCTAATTAGCTTCGATGTTCCTAATGTCGAATTAGCTTCGATGTACTTCGGCTTAATATTGCTTGCTCGCAAACTTCATCCCACCACGGATGTGTTCTACGTTTTTGTAAAGGGACCACCTTTAAGGCTGTTTTAATAATTTTTTGTTTCAATTCTTGCCAGTTCTGTGCTGGTTGTTTATCAAGCTCTTCTGTTAGGGCTGGTTATATTTTCGTTGGGTCAAACTTTGGTATTAGCAGCCTCTTTTGAATAAGTTTTCGAGGTTTTAAACTAAGTTTGATTCTAGTCAAGTAGTGATCCGTGTCTATATTAGCTCCTTTCCTGACTTGAACATTCAAAATCTCTTTAAAATAGGGGTACGAAATGGCAACATGGTCAATTTGAAATTCACCCATGTTCGTGTTTGGGCACCTCCAGGTCTTTTGTTTTGTTATTTTCTTCTTAAAATGGGTTGACAGATATATATATATATATATATATATATATATATATATATATATATATATATATATATATATATATATATATATATATATATATATATATATATTATTAGATGAGTATAGACCCGGTTGGATCAAGCAAAGCATTCTGACTTATTTTCGAGTGTTCTTTCTGATCCTCCACACCTCTCTCATCCTTTCTCCGTGGATTCTCTTTCTCTCCTCCGTCCACCTTGTTCCCGATCTTCTCGAAACTTCGCTCTCTGATGCAACGTTCATCCTCAATCTCTGTCGGACCTATTTGTGCCTTTCCCAGATCAGATCTGACTTTCTAGAATGTAGTGTGTCTTTCTAGAAGGTAGTGTGTATCCTTCCTCTGTCAGTTTTGGGCCGAGAATTTTCCTCATAATTTTGCGTTCTTCTTTTAGTATGTTTTCTATGCCGCTTTTTGTATGAAGTGTAAGTGTATCGCTTACGTATAGTATGTATAGTATGGTTTGATTACTGTGTTGTAGGGTTTTATTTTTGCGTGTATGTGTACGCAATTCTTATTGTAGATATTGTGGGTTTTGCCGTAAGCCCTCTTCATCTTCTGTAATCGAGTCTTCTGTGCTATCTTCTCTCCTTCTGTGGGTTCGAGGATCTCGCACAGGCATATGAAATGAGTAACCCTATTTATTTTGCCGTATTTGGCGGCGTTCAAACTTTGGGCAACTAATTTTGAGCAGAAGAATTCGGTTTTTTGTAAGGAGATTTAGGTCGACTTTCTCTACACATTCCTTGAGGACTTCGATCTGTTTGGATATATATATATATATATATATATATATATATATATATATATATATATATATATATATATATATATATATATATATATATATATATATACGTCACTTTTTTCCATGAAATTGGTTTTAAGTTAGATATCTAAATATCACTGGTATATAGTCCTGTTTTTTTAATATCATTTCGCAATGTGGTTCACGCGAAATATATAATTTAAAATTGTCGTTATTCAAATACGAACTATCTTTTCAATAATGAATTTGTCAAAAATAATTTAATATTATATATATATATATATATATATATATATATATATATATATATATATATATATATATATATATATATATATATATATATATATATATATATATATATATATATATATATATATATATATATATATAATATTTTTTTTGTTTTTTGGGATTCTCGGTCAATTCTAATGAAGATTAGACAAAGAATGTCATTTTTCATGTAAATTAATTTAGGACAACAAAATATAGTTGAATTGTTCTGAGGATGATTTTATAAAATAAATAGAAACGTTAATAAAACAGTAAAAAAATAATAATTTATTAATAATTGACCGAAAATCTTACAAAAAACACAAAAAAATAATATTGGTCAAGAGAAAAAATTAATAAATAAATATATTATAAAAAAAAGTAAAGTTTTGGGGTTAGAGGCGCATCAGCAACTGAGAAGGCTATTTAGCGACTGGACCCACAGCTTAACATGGGTTCCGAACCACGGTCATCAGCTGCCGAAAACCCCGGTTAGCACCCCCCTCGGGCTATCAACCCTTGGTTTTGTGCTTAACCGAAAGTATCTCGAGAAGCCTACCGACTGGCGAGTGACCAACGTAGAAAACCTCTCAGAAGGCATCCGGCCTTACCCAGCCTCGAACTGGCGTGACTGAGGGGTGATTCCTTGTCAGATTTTACACTATTACCTAGAAACATTCACAAGAAATTTTAGAAAAACTTTTTTTGCCCTAGTACGGGAATCGAACCCGCTCTACATTAACTGCCATAACGTAAGGCTGGCGCCTTAGACACCACAGCTAATGTGGCTCCTTAAATATATAATATAAATTATATTATATAAATACAGGGTGTTAGGTAAACATGCGGCAAAAATGCTAGGGGTTATTCCTTGTCCTATTCTAAGAATATTTTGTCATATGATGATTTTTGAAAAACCCCTTTGTTTCGAAGATACAGGGCGAACAAAATTTGCGACAACCATATTCGATATTTGTTGAATTCATAAATGTAAATAAAAGTAGCGTGTACGTCAATGAGTTTATCAAGTACATTTTTTTTTCTTTTTTTCGATCTCAATCACTTGGAACGGCTGTTTTATCTAGTAAGTGGATTTCGTTGGTGGCATTTGTTTACATAGATTGAGTGACGTTTGGCTGTTTGACGTGTCTTAAATAGTGAGTGAAATCATCTATCATAATGTATACAAACACCGAGATGACTCACATGCACTTCATGTATGGACTTGCTGATGGCAATGCATTACAAGCTAGGCGATTGAACAGTGAACGATTTCCAGCTGTATGCGTAATGTCCCTGTCCGAAAAATCTTCGAAAACATTCATCGACGTCTTCGTGAAACAGGCACATTGAAACGAACTGAAGGGTCAGGAAGATCACTGGCTGTAAGAACGGTACAATTGGAACAGAATGTGCGGGACATGATAGCGGAACAGCCTTGTAGTTCTACGCCAAAAATTGCAAATACTTTGAATGTGAGTCACTGGAGAGTTTGGAAAATTCTTAAGGACAATTTGTTGTATTCATACCACATTCAACGCGTTCAGGCACTACTGCCTGTTGATTTTCCTCCACGTATTGCATTATGTCAATGGATATTGCAAATTTTACTTCGCATCCCTCTATTCCTGACATAAATTCTTTTCACCGATGAAGCCACTTTCGCAAGAAACGCAATAAGGAATTTTCATAATAACCATTTGTGGGCAGATGAAAATCCGCATGAGGTATGCGAAGATAGTTTTCAACATCAGTTCTCGTTGAATGTTTGGGTTGGAATTATAGGTGACTATCTAATTGGACCGGTATTTCTATCACAAAGACTTACTGGCGAGGTTCCCAATCAAATGATCGTTTTAGAGAAAGAAGGAGTGTTGATAAATTATTAATTTGCAATTATAAATCTCTTCAATAAAGTTATTTTGGATAAATCAAAACTGTCCTATTTTTGAGGACCATCTTTAAATCATTCTTTGCAAGCTTTTCAAATATAATATTCCTCATCGATGTCAATCCATTAACAATATTTTTCAATTAGTAAACCAAGTTTCTAATTATAAGAAGGTATAAGTAACCTGAAGGTATGAATAACAATAGAAATTTACGGGTGACACAACTAGGTGTGGAACGGACAATGGGTGTTTCTCTCAGAGATCGAGTATCAAATATAGAAATACGCAAACGAATGAAAGTGTTTGATGCCGTAGAAAGAATAGCAATGTTGAAGTGAAACTGGGCGGGCCATATTGCGAGAGCGGTTGACGGCAGATCGATCGTTGATCAGTCTGCTTCTCGATTCGGTCAGAGAAACATCTACCTCCATCGCACCGCGCTCGATAAGTAATTACGGTTCGCCCGCACTACCTACCCCAAACAGGCCGTCGCGCCTCCAGCCGCTACCTAACCGGGCCGTCCGGCAGCCTGGCGCCATGGCGTCCGGCCGCGAGTCGGACTCCGACCCAGACGTCCCGTCTACTGCTTTTAAGAAACGCCGACATCCCACCGACCTCCTAGCTCGCTGCCAGTAGTTAGAAGAGGTCAACCAAGAATTGGAACTTCAACTAACCCACCTCCCTCGAAAGCGAAGCCATCAAAGCCATGGAAGATGCCATGACGAGATTAACAAACACCGCTAACGACCTCCAGAAGCAGGTAGCCACCCTTCAAAAGGAGAACGCCGACCTGAAAAGCCGACACACCGAGGCTAAAATCTCGGCACAGCTGTTCGAAATAAACAGCCTTAAAAAACTCAATGGGCCCAGGGACAGTCCGCCGTCCCGGCCCCGATGAAGCCAGCATCACAAACAACAAACACGCTGCCTTCTAAAAAAAGGAAAGCAACCGTAACGTCTTCCTCAGAAGATGACTTCCCGGACATGCCAGCTCCCAAACCATCCATCAACGCCCCGGTCTCATTAAACCCGGGCGTCCTACAACACTTCAAAAGAATCAACGACGAAGCCCAAAAAATGGACACCAGTCCAGTCGCCGCCTCGCCACGTCCGAGTCCGAAAAACCCCCAACTCAAAAACTTCAACTTCAAAAAGACGCCAGTCGTTCTCCGCGAACCCAGCCGCTGGAACGAACTGGCCAAAACATTCGTCGAATGCAACTGGAAATTTTCGAACGCCAAGTCGGTCAGACTCCGCATTCAATTTTTCCCCGACTCACAAGATACCTGACAACCTTGAACGTCCAATACCACACGCACTTTCTACCAGCCGACCGAGATCTCAACATCGTCTTACGTGGAGTCGACATCGAAGACCCCCATCGAGCATCCCCATCGAAGACCTAAAAACACAAGGTTTCAGTTCAGCCGAAACACATTGGATGACCAGAGCGAACGGTAGAAAGATGCCGCTCACCAAGGTTCGTGTCCCGCGGACAGACAACGGCATCTATATCATACAATACATCTGCAACCTGGCCGTTTCGGTTGAACAACAAAAATTCAACCGGACCCACGCCGGCACCACTAGACAAATCATTCGCCGCAGCCACCGCCACATCGCCGTCCTCGAACCAAAAACGCAACGACGCCATCCAGGACTACCTGCAGAAAGCCATGGCCACCTTCGCCACAGGCCTTCTGCAGCTCCTCCAGACCCAAGCATAAACCTCCGCTGCCAAAACAACGCACCCACGTCATTAAAATTCATACGCCAACCTCGCCGCCTCCCCTCTTCAGACTTCTTAAATTCCTCCGCGGGCATTAGCCCCGTCCACTTTCAAGACTTCACCGTGTTTCGTTCCTGGCGAACACGATCATTTCCTTTTCGACCTGGTACACGGCTACAGTTGACCAGCACCTTAAAGACCCCCTCAGACGGTTGACGGCAGGTGGACAAAACAAATTTTCGAACGGAGGTTAAGATCGGAAGTCTTTAGAAACAAAGGACGTCCCCCCACCAGATAGACTAATGACCTAAAATGCGTCAAAACAAACTGTATGCAGATGGCGCAGGACCGAACACAGTGGAAGCTTTTAAGGAAAGCCTACGTCCAGGAGTGGACTTCTAAAGGCTGATGATGGATGGATGAATAACATGAGCCAAAAATTGCAAAAAATAGGCAACTGTTTGGCCCGGATCTTATATCCGCAAAACGTAGTATTGTCGTCAAAAAAGTCTATTATAAAATTAATTTGGTCTTTTATCGAGCGGAAAAGCATAATTACTAAAAATACGTAAATAAATTATTCAGTTTCGAATGTCATTATCACAAAATTGTATTTGTTTATTTGATGACACACTGGGGAAATCCCCAATTGTACAACAAATACTGCGACACTGTAAATTGTGTCTAAATACGGATTAAAAATGTTATAATTCAATTAATTCTACAAGGTGGGTCTCACGGAAAACAAGACTTTTTAAAAATAGCTCTTTCTAGCGGCGCCCTGTTTTGACGGTAGTAAGTTTTGAAAAGGTGCATCTTTCACTGACGTGCTGACAAAATTTCATTACATTTTGATAATCAGAAGCCAAGTTATCGCGCTTAAAGTGTCGGTGTGTTTATACCATCGGTCGAAAAATGAACATCGAACAAAGAGCGAATATTAGATTTTGTTTTAAATTTGGTAAAACATTCACCGAAACGTTTCAATTAATGAAATAAGTATATGGTGAGGATTGTTTATCTTGTGGCAGAGTCCATGATTGGTTTAGACGATTCAAAGAAGGTCATGAGGACATCAAGGACGACGAAAAATTTCATGGTTCTTTAGGTCCTTGTCACACTATCCACTCTACTCCACACCACATGTCGTCAACGTATTGGTCACTTTCACACTTGTCCACGCCACACAACACCACTCGTCATTTCACACTTATCAACTTTCCATCAACACCCTATCCACTTGAAAAGTGGGACTTTTCTGTTCACTCTGTTTTTGCCATTGTTATGGACTATTCGACTGAAGAGTTTGTTGGCATGAGTTTAATTGTCCTTCGGAGGTTAAGAAGATAAAGAAGGTTTCGTTTTCACAGCTGTCATTTCTGCATATTCAGAAAACAATGCATTTGAAACTTCAGACCAAGCAAACTGTTTTTTTTTGTTTATTTGAATAATCACCGAATGTAATCAAAATTACAAAAAAAAGTAATGAAAATTACAAAAAAATAATCAAAAGTAAAAAACAAAAACAAACTTGGGGTTAAATAAGCACTGATAACCGATATGATTAACCACGTGTGCATTGTAGCTGTGGAGTGGATGGGGCGTGGCAGAGTATGAAAGAGCCCATTGGTTCTTTCAGGCCTACTGTTGACAAAATGTGGTGTGGCGTGGATGGGAGTTGATCTCGAGTGGGACCCTTGTGACTGAGTATAAATGTGTGGCGTGGCGTGGATAGGTGTGCAAAACCCCCATCTACTCCTGTGTAGTTGGTGTGGCGTGGCGTGGAGTGGATAGTGTGAAAGGGGCCTTAAAATAACATTGAAATTGTGTGTAAATGTATAAAAAATCAGCCAAAATCTTCGTTGCGATACATGGAAATAGAATTGAACACGTCCAAAGATTCAATTCATCGCATTTTGACCGATCATTTAAGATTTCGGAAGGTTTGTGCATGCTTTGTTCCATACAAAGTGAACTGACTGACGACCAAAAATTGCGCCGAATTCAACATTGCGAAGACTTATTATTAAAAAGTCGAAAAAAGGACGAAAACTTCAAGTACAGCATTGTTAATGAGGATGAGACGTGGTGTTTTCAATATGATCCAGAAACCAAGCGTCAAAAGTGCCAAATGGAAGCACCCGGGCCAGCCAAATCCGAAAAAAGTCGTCTCGAGAAGTAAAAAATTAAAAATGTTGACTTGTTTCTGCGATTCGGAGAAAATTGTGCACAAGAAGTTCGTTCCGCATGGTCAAATGATCAATGCTGTATTTAACCTTGGAGTTATGAAGTATCTGTTATCGCGTATTCGCCGTGTGCGACTACAATTCCGCCAATAAGGCAGCTGGTGCTTGTTGCACGATCATGCGCCGTCTCATCGCGCGACGTTCATCACTGATTTTTTGACTAAAAATGATATTTTAACCATCAATCATTCACCATACTCACCTGATTTAATCCCTGTGACTTTTACCTCTTCGAAAAACTTCATTTGCTGATGAAACGACAGCATTATGCCGACATTGAAGCCATCCCAAAGGCGTCGACCGCCATCCTGAAGGACAAATCTTTAGCCGAACTTAACAATTCATTCGTCAACCTAATTGACCGTGCAAAACGTTGTAATGACACGTAAGGAGACTATTTTGAATAAAAATGATGACCGATGATGACCGAGAGACGCAGCTTGTATATTTTTCTTGCTCTAACAAAAACATTGAATACAATTTTAACAGTCAATTTTTTTTTATATTACCTAACCATATTCATACTAGACATACCGAATATCAGAGAAAAATACTGAAAAAATGTAGGTAGTCAAATCATAAATATTAGCTATTACTACGAAGACGCTTTCGTACGTTATTTTTTTTACAAAATATAACTAAATAATAACTACATTTCTAAACTTATGTAAATAAATTTCAACTTCGTTCAGACGAAGTGAACGCTAAGCAGTAAATATGGACTAGGGTAATAAAGAGAATCGTATGGCCGTTATAGCGTTATACAAGAGCAATAAATCTGCGGATATATGGAGATTAAAATCATTTATTGCACTGTGAAGCGAGACGAGATCTCCTCTGTGGATAACAGAAGAGGAAGTGCGCGACCTCGTGGGATCAGGGCACTAGCATTCTCTGTAGTTGTCAAAGCGATCGTTGATTAAGTTTTCTATTGGAACCTTCGGTCTAGAACTGGAGCTTACCTTGTGATTACTGTAACAGCAAAATGACATAAGAGATTAGACTTTGAACCGACCTGGTTTCCAGTGCCAACTCTTAAAAAAATTAAGGATTATTAACCACCACACGTGGTTAATAATCGTTGCACGACTTCTCAACATTTGGTGTAAACTGCATTGGGAAATTCCCAATTGTCGATCGACGTTTCTGGATACTGCTCTACGAGTCGAATATTTTCAGTGCTCCGCAGTGCAAGACCTCCTAATTATTGTCACAAATATAACGAGAAAATAATTATCCTAAAACAAAATTGAAGCAAGATACTTTTCCCACCCCTTATTTTGTTCAAGCTTATCGTTTTTATTTACACTTATCGAGTACCTACACTTCTGTTTAATTCTATTCATTTCATCCCATGGGAAATCTATTTAAAGAATATTCTATATAAGTTTATATGGCTAGGTATCAATAATTTTTTGAGGACCTGTGCTAAATTTTAACAAACAAGGGGTTATGTCATTTTGAAATTGTGAACTATGCCATGTACTAGACTTACGTATATTCTCCCTTTAGCTCAATACATTTTTCCAGCAGTTCTCTAATTCATTTTATTCATATTATTTTCTGGATGTCCTTCAAAATACTCACCTCTGCTTTTGAGGTTAAAGAAAAGATAGAAGTCAGATGGGGCTAGATATGGTAAATATAGTGGATGCTCCAACCATTCGTAGTGCAACTGCTTCAATTTGGCCATTGCAAGCGTACCTCCGTGAGCTGGTGCATTCCCTTGGTGAAAAAAGATTTTTTCTTTGCTAAATCAGGTCTTTTCTCACGAATGTTTGCCTTCAATTGATCCAAAAGGTTTGACAGACAATTGTCTGTCATCTATAACCATATAGTGTATAGAATGAATTATTTTTTCAGTAGTAGCTCTTATGGGACGTCCAGAATGAGGATTATCATCCAGGCTTGTACTACCAGGTTGAAATTCACCTGCCCACTTACAAACCATTATTTTCAAAAGAGCATTTACAATTTCACTATGAATTTCCACTGCTTTTAAACCTTTCTTTACAAGAAATTTAATCACTGTAGTAAATTGTATAGTTTTTATTGCTTTATAGGTATCGCTCCGCGAACTTTTCAATTTGCTTAATTTCAAGGCAAGTAATTTTCTAGAACCCAACTATTTCTCAGTATTTCCTTGTGTACGGTAGGCTATACCAATTCACCGACCTATAACATTTTCCAAAATGACGTATTCGTTTTAGAACAATGACTATATTTATACAGCTTAACACTCACCCTGACACAATTCCCACTGCATGGGATCTCGACGGAGAACGGATCGTGTCGCAATCCACCATTGTCCCATTAATAAAACGGCAAAAATTATCTAAATTTGCGATTTAATTGAGACCTCATTGATGAAGGTTTACGTTGCAAAACTGCAGTTTTTTTTGTTGAGTTCCACCCATTTGCAATTCGAACTGGTAACATAATTGATAGTTTAACTCGAACGGAAAATGATTTAATAATATCTTTTGAAACCGTAACGAAGTGATCAGTTTGTTGTTTTGTTACTTGGATAAATCATTTTCGAAGCTTTTATTCCGACGAGAATCGAGAGTTAATTATATAAAACTAAATGTTTGATTTATAAACTGAATTGTTTATAAATCAATGATTATACTTCACTTAGGGATTTAATACGATTTCAACTTTTTGCTCGGACAAATATACATTCCTTGTTCAGTATTGACGTGATTCCACTGCGTATATAAAACTACAGGAAAGAGCATATGATTCTGTAAATGTGACCAGAATGGTAGTAGAGCCGTATAAAAAAAAAAGGAACTGATAAAAATTTACAATTGTTTAAAACAATCCATTATTGTATAATTATCGTTACTGTATTAAATTAATGAAGACTTACTGGATACGGCAGAGAATGTCAACTACTATTTAATTCTTAATTTTAAATTTAAATCGTTTTAGAAGAGGAGTAATCTAATAAACTGATGGTGTTGATTTCTGTCCTACGAAAATGTAAAAATTTACATTAATTTAAAAAGAATCTATTTTTTCAAAGAGTAAAATGTTTTTTCTGTGACCAATACGACAAAAAGTTATTAAGAAATTGGAATCTTCTGTCATAAAGTCATATCATTTCCAAAAATTGGTTAGGCAATCAGTTGCATCTTGCATCGAGTTGATGGTAATATTTAACTTAGGTATATGTATTCGTAAATGAAATAAAAAAAAATTATTATTAAAATACATATATCCCTTCTGTATTTAGTTGTTCGGTGTTTAATGTCCCCTAAACAAAATTAACTTTGTATAAGTACTACGATTTTTTTCATCTACTACAGCGTTTGTTACAATGAATAAATTAAATTTTTCACATCAACCATAAAAGATAACTTTCAAATGTTGTGAAAGATGTTAATCAAAATGTTACAACAAAAAAAAATACGTATTTTAAACGGTCCATGTGAAACAGCATTTGGTAATAGTCTCACTTTTACCTTAGATCTTCGATCAAAACAATCCTCAGCAACATGATGGAGATATAAAAATCCACTGAGGTTTGGAATAAAGACTGGCTTTCAATAAAATTATTCCACTGTGTTTTTCTATTTGGATCTTTGGAAAACTTTGAAAAAAGAAAAACTAAGTAACATTTACATTATATGTGACTGTGTGATTAGCATCGTTGTCCTTTAGGATACGGAATTATTCCCATACGCAAACGAGAAAGATTAGAACTCATAAATCGTCGATAGGAAAGTCGTATTTTTGTAGCATACAACTTAAAAACAATCTCAGAAAAAAACAAAAATTGGGATGGGAGATATATATCTTCTTACTTGAGATATCATTGCTTTTATTGTCAATATAATAAGTATTAATACATATAAATAACTAATTACACTAGAACACACAGAAAGAGTATTCCAGGACAAACTTGAAGAGATTTACCACTAAACACCAAATCACTTTTTTTGAACTGCTCGACCCACGTTTCGCTAACCATGTTAGCATCATCAGGAGATGATTTAATCTAATTCTAAAACTACACTATGTACTATTTATATGAAAAACCCTACCAAACGAAGCGTGTAAAAATCATGAACCGTGAAATTTACTAAGCCTTACATTAAACTTGAAGAGATTTACCACTAAACGCCAAAACGCTTTTTTGAACTGCTCGACGCACGTTTGGCTAACCATGTTAGAATCATCAGGAGATGATTTAATCTATCAGTCTATCAGTAATCAGATTAAATGTCCACTTTTTTCAAAATGTTGTCTAGCCCTCTTATTAATTGGGCATCAAATGGTATTAACATGAATTTCTTTGTGTTCTGATCCTTTTGAAAAGTCGAAGATTCTTTCAATAATTTTCTGAACTTATGTTTTCTAATTAATTTATCTACAATGTTCTTATTATAACCATTCACTTCAGATACCTCCTTAATTAATTTTAATTCTTTGTTATAATTATTTTTATTTAAAGGAAAATTAATTAATCTATTTACCATAAAATTTAAACTAGCCATCTTATTTTGGAAGCTATGACTTGAATCGTTATTTATCCTTCTCGAGAAAAGCAAATATGTTTCTAATTCAAAAGTGTCAAGATGTATGTTCTACCAAAAATCTAGGCCAAAATAATAGGGCTTTGAATGCATATGAAAGCATTCAAATAGAAAATTGTAAGAAAATCATAAACCGAGATAAAGGGCCTATCCCGTTCAGTCAACTTTTTCAATTATTAATGTAAGGCTCAGTAAATTTCACGGTTCATGATTTTTACACGCTTCGTTTGGCATTGTAACGTTAGAGTCCAGAACTTTTATTTCGATTTGTGATGGTACATTAGTTTATTTCAGGGTAGTAAGAAAACCTCTTACATAACCCAAACGGTATATAGCAAAGTATAATATTTTATTAAATCCTTATCTCTATAATAGTTATGCGAATCAAAAAAAAAAGACACAATAGTATTTATTACATTCCTTGCAAACAAATCTGGGTTTTTGTACTTTTACTTCAACAATTTTCCTTCCTTGTTCAGCACTTATTGATTCATAACAAGTTACATATTTTCGTCTATCTTTTGACAGAACTTCTTCAAGAACGTGCCTTGGATTTTGAATCATCTGATCTTCTGTAGTATTTATTTTCTTCTTTTTAGATATTTAGTTGTATTATCCGTATGAATCGTACTTAGGCAACGAATATCCCATGCCATTTAAAAACTACCACACTCGTGTTACCTTCCTTTGCGTATATTTCTCCTTTACTAAGTTTATGGCTTTCAATTACTTTGGGGTTGTTTTTTCTGTTTTTCCTCTATGTACATTTTAAGTTGGTTTTTTTTATTTTGGAGTTCATGTGCTAAGTTGATACTTATCAGTATACAAAATACGTCCATGGTCCAACAAGGGCGTCATAAATGTCATTACAGTTGTAACTGTAGCAGCCTGGTCTCCTTCATTATCTTTTCCACATTAAACTTTAATGTCGTACGTGTAGTCATCTTTAAACCTTTTATTTACACGGGTTTCATCAATGCACACTGATTGCTCAGGGATATATATTTCTTTGAAAGAGAATTTAATTTTCCCAAACGGCTCTTTTCAATGATTTGTTCATTGTCATTGAAGTGAAGCATTCTGAGAAACAACTCGAAACAGTTCTTGGGCATTCGAGAATATATCTGGTTGCCATATAGGGGACTCTTTGACCAATAGTCTGTTACTTATTGGTTTCCAAAACAATTAGATTTATCACCTCATCGCTGAAATATGTTGTTGAATTAGAATTGAAATCAAATGGATCTTTAGTGATTCTTCATTTTTAATTCCAATGTTTTGTAAAACAAAATAGTTTTTTTTAATGAGCACCAGTTGGAGATTGCCACTAGATTTTCGTGAATCCGTCTTCGTAATTTGCATTTTCGGGAGAACAAAACTTTGATATTACGTCATCTATGGCTCGATCAACAGATGATTGGGCAGCATTTATGTCGTTTGAATATTTTAATGTGGATTGTTGATATACGCTGTTTAATGGATCTTCATATGGGAGGTTATTTGATTCTTTAAATGTAGATGGTTGTGCAACTCCAGGCGAGACAAAAAATTTAGCATTATAGTTCGTACTCATTTGGAATATTGTTATAGAAAAAAATATAATTTTTATATTTTTTTAAGGAAACAATAAATTTTGAATAAACGCAGTAGATTATTCATTTTCAACATAACTTGTGTGCTTTTTTGGAGATATGTTTTATATGTAGAGTCACTATTTGTAGCAGAGCTGGGACTGTAGTCATCAGAATAATTATCTAAATGTTCCTCATTATCTCACATTATATCGTTTCAAAGTTTTACAAGCTTTTTTTGTTCCTTTTCGCCTTTTTTGTTTCTTTTTTTTATAGGCCATTTTATTACAATAATATATCGTAATTATGTTTCACTTAACTTGTACAATCACCTACTAACGCTGCGGAATAAATATAAACACACCGATGCTCGTCGCTCAACTTGTTAAGCTGGGTCCAGACCAAAAAAATTTTGCGTGTGTTGAATTTACTGGGACAATTTGTTTGAATTATCTAGTGGATAACAGATTGTTCGTGTGCATGTTGTGCGGCAACAATATTGGTGTGTAACTTTGTGTGTCAGAGCGTCTACATTGCCGCTCAGGCATACCACATGCAACACATACAGCCTGCACATCGCAAATTTGTAGTGATGTGGACCCAGCTTTAGAACGCGAAATATTGGCATGCTTGGCATGCGAATCCCGAAAGCGAGGCTTTATTTTCAAAATTAAATTTTTACCAATTTTTGGATAATAGAGCAAAAATTCAACAAGAAACATTAATTATAACATAATATTTACCAATTGCATGAATTATTTTATTTGGGCTTGGAGATACATGTTTATTCGTTGTATTTGGGCGATTAATGTGTTAAGGACGGTGACTTAGAAAAAGATACATTCCGCTTCCCGGCCAGATCGGGAACGAGTTATGAAATCAGATTTTGAACCGAACTGTTTAAGAAAAGTCCACGGTGCAAAATGTAACGCGCTGTATGAAGGTGGGGTCCGTAGAAGATCGGGAAAGCAAATCTTCAGAATCATGCTTTTGATGCTTTGTTCGGAAACAGTCGGGTGGCGACATGCTCAAGATATCAGTCATAATGGGCTTCACCTTGTTCATGATTTACCTCTTAATCCAACTCTCTGAGATTCATAGGACGATTTTCGATCATCAGTTCCTTGATTTTGTCGAAATTTTCATCGTTCCTAGACAGTGCGGGTGGATCAGAACGAGACAGGTCAACTACCACTTCTCGACCATTTTTTAACGCTTTATATCACTCATATGCCTGTGTTTTTGATATGCACGATTTACCGTAGATGTTCTACAACATTTTCAATGATTCGGCACAGGAAATTTTGTTTGATACACAAAAGGCAAACTCTTTGTTTAATAATTTTATTTATAGATAAATTGCAACAACCACTTGACGTCGACTAACAAAACCAGCTGATGTAAACAAACTAATTGATCTAACGCGCTTAAAATGGACATCGTAACTAGGTATAGTGCTACCATCTAAAGCAAATTAGACTGTTTTACGCGTGCTTTGTAAATGAGAAATTCCGGGTCCTTTTTACAAAGAATGTACTTCTCGAGTCGTAGTTTTCTTCTTCTAGTTATTCATTCTCATTATCTACTCAAAGCGCTCTGTGTCTCATCTTGCACTAGTACAATACTCTTATACCTGCTTCATTCCTTTTTATCCCCTTCCTTGTAGAGCGGACGCATTGTTCCTTCATTCCATATCTTCAGTAACTTTTCTTCGATCGAAACTATCTTTAACAGTATTAACAAATACTGGGGCAGCTCTTCTTCATACCTCTTTGTTTGGATTCTTGTTATTTTTCACCTTATACCTAATACTACCGGAGCTAATACCACCGGAGCTATGCCGTTGTTATAACAAATTATATGTGACTGTGTGATTAGCATCGTTGTCATTTAGGATACAGAATTATCCCCATACGCAAAAGACAAGACTGTATTCAAAAAACAAATTTCAATAGCTACACCAAAACTTGATTTATACCCTAAATATTTAGGGGAATATTCAATATTTAAAAACTCTACTGTGAACTATTAGAACGCGTAAATCGTCCATAGAAAATGCGTATTTTTGTATAAAATCTAACAAAAAAAACAAAAATTCGGTTGGGAGATATTATCTTATCCATCATATTTTATTATTTATATTAATTATTATCCGATTATTTCCATCGGATCATTTTGCTCCATCGGATCACTATTTATTTTGGCCTTTTCATTATATTTTGCCTGGAGAAAAAATCCAAAATTGATAATCCGGTAAATTTTATTCCGGTATTTTATCTCGGTAATTTTTATTTTATTTGAAATGTTCGTGTAAATACGGTCTTCTCTAATCAAGATGGTGCAATTTGTCACACATTTCTTCAGACAATCGATTTATTGTAAAAAAAGTTTTCTGAATGCGGAATTTCCGGATTATCCCTTGTAGTTATCATTGTACCTCATTTTATAATTCTGACACTCCTATTGGACATCCCTTTAAAAGAGGCTAAATATTAATTTTGTAGTTATAAATCTAACTATTAGACACAAGAAATTATTGATAAAAGAGAAGGTAAGGAAAGGATTTACGGTTAGAGGTGCATCAGCATCTAAGGCTATTTAGCGACTGGACCTACAGCTTAACGTGAGTTCCGAACCATGGTCATCAACTACCGATAAATCCAGGCCAGCACCCCCCTCAGGCTATCAACCCTTGGTTATGTGCCTACCCATAAGTCTATCAGGAAGCCTACCGACTGGCGAGTGACCAACGTAGAACACGTCTCAGAAGGCATCCAGCCTTACCCAGCCTTTAACTGGCGTGACTGAGGGGTAATTCATTGTCGGATTTTACACTCTTGCCTAGAAACAATCACATACATTTAGGTGTGGATATGTGTGGGCGTGTTTGTGTGTATATGAGTGTATATAATTGTGTGTGTAGGATAAGAAGTAAAACGGACAGAAGAATTAAAGAAGCTCCGAATTAAAGAAGAATTCCGAGCGCTCGAATCGAACCAGTTATCTTTTGATTGCCTGGCAGGTGACTAACCCACCAGGCCACCGCGGCCGGCTTGATAAATGAGAGAAATATACTATTAATTAAGAAAAAAGCTATCTTGTTTTAATTTATGAGAAAGCCAACATTACTTTACATATTTTACCATTTTACAAATATCGAGCATTATTCACATTAATTCTTCTATTGGAACCTTTGATGTGAAACACTAAACTTCAATCAAACCAATCAAATCTAAACTAAAATCAAATGCCAGATATCCTGTAGGAAGAAGTGACAAATGCCATAGAAGCGATGAAGAATGGAAAGACTCCAGGAAAGGACAATGTAACGGTTGAAATGTTGAAGGCTGGTGGTCGAACTCTACATAAAATATGCCTCAAAGACCAAAAAATACCCAGTCTATGGAAAAATACTGAAGTGATTCTTCATAAGAAAGGAGCACAGGAAGTTTTAAAAAACTACCGCCCAATAAGCCTCCTATCAGTTATGTACAAAGTTTTCACCAAGATAATATCTAAAAGAGTATTAAGAACACCGAACGACGCACAACCAAGAGAGCAGGCAGGATTCAGAAGTGGATTCAGTACAATGGACCATATCCAGGCTGTCCAACAAACCATAGAAAGGCACAATGAATACACCATGCCACTGTGCTTGGCTTTTATTGACTATGAAAAGGCATTTGATTCAGTATCAACGCAGGACATAATGAATGCATTGCTTAACCAAGGGATAGACAGAGCCTATGTGAACCTACTGAGATCCATGTATGAGGAAGCAGTTACAGTTCACATGGATGACTTTGAAGTTAAAATCAGCGTAGAACGTGGTATACGGCAGGGTGACTCAATATCGCCTGTTCTTTTCTCAGCCTGCCTTGAAGAGGTATTTCGTAATCTGAATTGGGAACAGCAGGGAATAAAATTCAATGGTGCATATCTAAGCCATCTTAGATTCGCGGATGATATCGTTCTCCTTCCACAACACCCAGATAAGCTACAAGAACACATACGAGAGCTGCAAAGGGCGGGAGAACCATTTGGTTTGAAAATAAACTTAAAAAGAGTTAGGTTATGTTTAACTTATTATGTTAACTTAGTTATGTTCTATTTTAGGAAATGATTTAGAGGTTGTGGACCACTGCATATATCTTGGGCAAAGGATTTCAATGAAGGGTGATACCGCGCGGGAGGTGGAACGGCGGGTTAAGTGTGGCTGGCAGGCATTTGGCCGGTTCAATATTGTATTTAAGAGCAAACTCCCACTTTGTCTGAAGAGAAAGGTTTTTAATCAGTGCGTGCTGCCTGTTTTGACATATGGAAGTGAAACATGCACACTCACATTACAATTAGTTCAAAAGCTTCGGGTTGCACAGAGAGGAAAGGAAAGGTGTATGCCTGGCATTACAAAGCGGGACAGAAAGACCTGCATGTAGATCAGAGAAGAAACGAAGATATGTGACATCATTGGAAAGGCGAAATAATTGAAATTGATGTGGGCAGGTCATATAGCGAGACGATGCGACGACAGATGGACCGAAGCAATTCTGGAATGGATAACGCTATCATAAACGCCCGCGAAGAAGACCGAAAACACGATGGACGGATGACATCATCAAGTATATTGGACCCGAATGGCAGAGGAAAGCTCAGGACCGTGCAAATTGGAAGCATGCTGGGGAGGCCTTCATCCTGCAGTGGGTCGACAATGTCTGACTGATGATGTTGATACATATATATATATATATATATATATATATATATATATATATATATATATATATATATATATATAATGTAAATATATATATATATATATATATATATATATATATATATATATATATATATATATATATATATATATATATATATATATATATATATATATATATATATATATATATGTATATAATGTATGTATATGTATATATGTATATAATGTATACATATATATAATGTAAATTCCTATATATATATATATATATATATATATATATATATATATATATATATATTATTAGAAGATAAGATAAAAAAAGTGATTTGGTGTTTAGTGGTAAATCGCTTCAAGATTAGTTTCACATTAGTTAAAGTATTTTTTTCGCTTTTCACATTTTCGAATTTTCCATCATTATTAGAAATAATTCTTCTAGAGACGACTATGAACGGTTTATAGCTAGAGCATCATAAACGTTTTGTTTTGTTTTATGTAATAGAATGTCAACTGTTTATTTACGAGCCTCAATTCAAGCTAATCTATTGTTGTTTTAGTGAAACTCATAAACATTTCTAAATGATCCCTTAAAAAATCGAAAGAAATATTCAAACATAATTTATCATGTGGTGATCTGTGGTTATTATTGTAGCTAAATTATATATGTATATATATATATATATATATATATATATATATATATATATATATATATATATATATATATATATATATATATAATATTCTTTATATTTATTATATATAGTGGTTTTTTAATTTTTGATTTAAACAAAATGATTTTTTATACCCAAAAGTTGTGTTTGTAGTTACTGTGTACTATGTATTTAATAAAATTGTTTTCGTGTCTAATTTACGCTTTATACAGTTGAAATTTAATACCAAATAAAATGAAAATTAGTAAAAAAAAAAATTAAACTATTTGTGATGAATTTCCACCAAGTAGAAGCCTAAACAATCCAATAGTTATGGAACGGAAATTATTCCTGCCCTTCAAGAATTTGAAAGATACCCTCAGGACACTTGGTTCCAACAGGACGGAGCCACCTGCCACACTTCCAATCTCCCTTTGCCCGTTATTCAGGCGCTTTTTCTGATAAAATTGATTTCTCGAAGAGGAGACATCCAGTGGCCTCCTCGAAGCCCGGACTTGACTCCCTGTGATTTTTTATGGGGATCTCTTAAAAGTTAAGTGTACCGCAACTGCTCCGCCACTCTGGAAGATCTAAACAAGAATATTCGACAAGAAATCGAAGCCATAACTGCAGACACTTGTCGCTGCGTTATTGCAAATTTTAGAGGTCGGCTTCAAGAGTGCCAGGACAGAAATGGAGCACATTTAGACAATATAATCCTTAGAACATCACTTTCCAAGATTGTCAATTGTTAAAATTGATCAACTTGTTTTCTTTTTTTTTTTCACTTCAAAAAGTTGACTACTCTTTGGACAAAAAGTGAAACTCTTTGGACCACCCGTTACTATAACTGAACGTTATATAATTCACAAACATTAATAAAGTTGTTTCCTCGTAACTCCAATATCAACAAAGATTATAATCTGAAAATCCAAAGTCAATGTCAATTAATGCGGCCATAAAAGATGTTTTCGTTTTTCTGTTTATGTAAACATATCCAAAAATGTGAACCCCACTATAGATCATTATTATTTTGAATGGTGCCTTTGATTGAAGGATTGTTGAATGCTAATTAGCGATAGGAAATTGTATGATTCCATATGTCTGGGAATGCGTTAGATATTTTAAATTACGTTATAAGGAAATTGGTAGACACACAATTATATCTTATATGGTTTTTTTTCGTGAGGACATAAACAAATACGAAGGTAATTAAAAATGTACTCCTAAATGATAATAAAAACCAAATACACCTGATTTTTTTTCAGTTATGTGAAAAAACTTTCGTTATTTTGATTCTTACCAGGTGTATAAATAAAGTAACGATAACGACGTAACGTTCAATCTGGCAACACTTTTGGCTTTCTATTTATAGGAGTGACAGGCCAATATCTGATGTATATTCAGGAAAGAATTTTAGTAACTTGGTAGGCAGTAGCAAATCTGCATATATCTCTTACTAATGTTACTAATATTATAAACGTGAAAGTATATTTGTTTGGATGTTTTCTGTTCAATCATGCTCGAACGATGGAAGGATTATAATGAAATTGTGGATAGAAATTGATTATATCGTGGAATACGACACATGATACTTTTTATAACGCTATGAAGTTCTGACGAAGGTTTAGGACATTTTTTGACTTGGGCATATTTTATAATTTTTTTTTCCCTTTTTAAGGGAACAGTAATTAATTAATTTCAGAACTGATAGTGATCATTTAACTAGAGTATATAATGACATAATTAAATAATAAGTTAACGTTTTATTTTTTGAACCTGATACCATTAAAAGTGAAAAACCCAAAACTGGTATCTTAAAAAAAAATTAAGGTAAAAAATTGTATAAAATATGTCAATTAAAAACTAAACAAAAACAACATATTTTATAAAAATCTCAACTAACAATTTATAATTAATACTATAACGTAAATAAAGAATAAATAATATATAGTGTTAAAATATAAATTTAAAAAATGTTGTAAAATTGTAGCTGTTCTATATTGTTCAAAAAAACCGAAACGTCAACAAAATATAAAAGTTAAAAAAAAATTGGCAGGAATGTTCCTCCTAATGGGGAACGTGAGGGAATGAAAGATAAATATACGTCCGTTTTTAAAATGTAAGTCCAACAGACTTTAAATCTTTCCAAGGTTCACAAAAATCAACTCCTAAAGGGGGTTGCGGGGGCGTAAAAGATAAATATACGTTTTTGAATTTAAGTCCTACAGACTCCTATATATATATATATATATATATATATATATATATATATATATATATATATATATATATATATATATATATACATATATATGTTAATATTTTTATTAACATTAGGTTAATATTTTTTTTAACTTAATGCAGGTAGTAGTGATTTTTTTCAGAAAAATCGAAATATCTCTTGACATGTCAGATATATCGATTTCGGGTTTTCACTAGATGATTCCTCTTTAAATTACCTTTCTAGCCATGTAATAAAAGCTGTACCATATTAAGACCAATTTTTAACTTAATATTACGGTAAAAATTAAAACTAACTGATTTTTTCAGAAAAATCGAAATATCTCTTGACATGTCAGAGATATCGATTTCGGATTTTCACTGGATGATTCCTCTTTAAATTACCTTTCTAGCCATGTAATAAAAGCTGTATCATTCTATTTTAAAAAACTGAACAAAACTTCAAAAAAGCTATTGTTGAATGTAACGCCACCTCGCTGTTTAATTTATAAACTAAATAATTTATCTCCCAGATTATCTGATTGTCCCAGCAATTGCCTTTTAAATGAATCCAAATTGAGGAAAATCGGTTTAGGCAAACGGACATTAGACGACTTTTTATCTAAATAGATAAAACTCCCCCCCACTTCTTTATTCGCGAAGTTACGACAAAATGTCATAAAACAAAGTTGTAGGAGACAGTTTGCTAATTATAACTGAGAATTTTTCTTACTCGGTTAACACTTGAAAATACACAAAAAAATGATTTTTAAAAATGTTTAGCTCGTCACGCCCTCTTGCGCTCATTTTAGAAGCTTAAAAATATTTTTGGTGAATTTCTCACGGTCAGTTTTAGTATAATATTTTTGTTTCTAAATTATTCCGGGTGTCGTCCGCTTCGACTGAAGTGTCCAACTCCAAGCGAACAACACTTGAAAATGCCAAATGAGATTTTGGCGAAACGTCGTGACTCTTTACAGAATCAATGGACCAACACCCGGAATGATGATATAGACACTATGAGATAGTGTCTATATCATGGTGTCGATACGATATGGATTCATTTTTACATATCAAAATCGGAACGGTAGCCAAGACAATGTGATAAAGCTGATGGAAGATTACTCGAAAGAGGCAAAAAAGATTCCATCGGCTGGAGAGGTCATAGATCAGTTTTTTTTGAGTGACAAAAGGAAATTTTATGCTTGATTTCGTTGATAGAAGTAAAACGTTAACAGCCATATATTATCCAAACTGTATGGAATGAGCTACTTGTAATAATTTGTGAAAAACATCTAATTCGTAGAAGAAAAAAATTATTTGTTATCAAGATTATGAACTTGTCCACAAAGGCGTTTTAGGACATCCACCGTTCTTATTAGATTTGGTCCCTTAGGACTTCTATTTGTTCCAAAATTTTAAAATACTGTTTAGTGGTATGTTTTTGTTTTACGTCAAATGAAAAGTGATAGATCGTTGTAGAATAGTGTACCAGGTGTGGCGGTTAATAATTCTTAATGTTTTCTTTAAAAAACACGTTTAATTTGGAAGAAAGGCAAAAAATGGTTTATTCAAAGCATGCGCCATCCCTAGCAATATATTTTTTCCATCTCTCTGGGCAATTTGTGAATGCCCTGCCTTTTTGAGGCTGTCCAGTTATCAAGTCATCTTGCAACATCTCCATAATTGTTGAAGTGTTTCATGTAAAGTGCCTAAGATATCGATTAAAACAATTATGAGTACGGCTGGTGGAGCTAGAGTTCCCAGCCAAATGCAGATAGAGTATCTCTGGCCGCTTTCGCTATATGCGATGGGGCGGTGTCATGGTTCAAATTTATCATTTGTTCATGGTAGGGAACGGTATTAACTGTTTCAGAGGCTCAGAGGCTCATGGTACACGACACCCTTCCGATCCAACCAAATACACAGCATTGTCTTTTTTCTAAAGCGATACGGTCTTGCGGCGGATGTTGATGATTGATCTATATCAATTTCTCACCTTTCTGCAAAAAAGCCTTTCTTTCATGCCGACAAAGCAAAACTTCGCAAACCGTTTTACGCTTTTCCAACTGTCTGTTGTTCAGCTGATGTGGTAGCCATTTGCCTGGTTTCTGGATATTTCCCATGGAATGCAAACGAATACTAGAACGAATAATGGAATACACCCCCGACCGTTGGGTTCCACAATCTCATGTGGAACGCACAACAACCTGCGTCTCCGCCATAATGAGCATTGGTTAGAAGGTAAAGATTGGATTAGGTGCTTGACCGGGAGGAAGCTCCACCCATCTCTTACATTGGAGAGCATATGTTTCGTCTGTTGATGGTCAGACTCACCAGGGTACCGACATATGCTCTCTCGCCAAGAATATGGAGTCCCTCTCCACAATCAAACAACCCATATATTCGCAGACTTTTCGTCGGATGGCTTATACATGAATATTTTTGACTTTTTTGGACTGCGTCCAATGACAAAACAGTAGTCTCGTTATTGGACGCAGTCCAAAGAAGCGAAACAACTCCGTGTAGAAGCCATCAGACGAGAAGTCGGCGAAAATATGGGTCTCTCATGGCGCCGACATATATCATACCATCAGGAATAAGGAGACCTTATCCACAGCCAACAACCCATGTTTTCGCCGACCTCCCGTCGTATGGGGTATATATGTAGTGTTAGATTTTCGTGGACTGCGTCCAATGAGACAGCAGTAGCTGAGTGTCATCAAACACCCAACCGTTAGGTTCCACAATCTTATGTGGAACACACAACAACCTGTATCTTCGCCTAAATGAACACATGTGTTCATTGTGCATTGCCTAAATGAACACATGTGTTCATTTAGGTGGAGACGCAGGTTGTTGTGTGTTCCACATGAGATTGTGGAACCCAGGGGTTGGGTGTCTGATGACACTCAGCTACTGCTGTCTCACTGGACGCAGTCCAAGAAAATCTAATACTACAAATCATCATCATCATCATCATCAGCCCGTATCGATCCACTGCAGGATGAAGGCCTCTTCAGCATGCTTCCAACCTTCACGGTCCTGGGCTTTCCTCTGCCACTCGGGTCCAATATACTTAACGATGTCATCAATCCATCGTGCTTTCGGTCTTCTTCGCGGACGTTTGCGATCAAGCGGTATCCACTCCAGGATTGCCTTGGTCCATCTGTCGTCCCATCGCCTCGCTATATGGCCTGCCCATCTCCATTTCAACTGTTTTGCTCTTCCAATGATGTCATATATGTCAATACTACAAATATAAGTATATATATATATATATATATATATATATATATATATATATATATATATATATAAATAGTTATTGTTATATATTATTCCTTCACCATTACACGTTCAAAACATATAATACGGATTTTCCGTTAATGTTATGTCAGAGATCCACATTTTACGTCAGTAGACAATATTGAAAACAATTTTATCACATTTCCTCTTAATTTAATATATTTGTTTCCGCTTTCTAATGAACTAATGAATCGATAGTAATTTGTAGACTTATCTGTTCGAACATAAATCGTAAATTCGACTAAACGAAAATAATTTCAGGAACGATTTTATGAATACGGATACGTTATAACAATCGTGTAAATATTTATACGCGGTCTTTCTTTATTCCTTACCTTTTCTATATTGTACTGCGTTGTAGATTAATTATGGTTATACCAAAAGTTACTTTTTTTTTTTCAATAAAAGCTATCTATCTGTGTATCAATTAATATAAGATCTCTCATTACCTTAGTTTTTTTATAACAATCCTTGAACACACATATTTTTTGCGGTTATTAAAAGTTAATCTAATTAATGCCTGGATAATATGGACTATATATATATATATATATATATATATATATATATATATATATATATATATATATATATATATATATATATATATATATATATATATATATATATATCGAGGACCTACCAAAAATTTCCACAGCCCTTAGACAAAATGGATATTCAGAAAATTGTATCAGGAAGGCCATTCGCCGTCAGGAAACACAAATACGAAGAACAATAGAGGATCATGAACCAAATACACCAAAGGTCCTGCTACCATACTTAAAAGGAATCACAGATAGGAATGGCAGACTACTAAGGAAACATAAGATCAGAACAGCCTACAAGCCACACAAAACTGTTGCAAACATTCTAAAAAACCTCAAGGACAAAGTTAGACTGGAAAAGCATGGGGTATATGCAGAGCATAGATAGGACAAACAAACAGACGAATATTGGCCAGAATACAAGAACATAAAAACGACTACATAAACAAACAAACCACTTCCGGAACCACTTCTGGAACTCTGTTCCAGCACCATCTACAAACAGGACATAAAATCTATTTTGAAGGAACCAAAGAAATAGGGAAAATTGAAAATTACAAAGTCTGAACAATCAGAGAAGCCCTTGAAATAGAAGAAAGAGGTGAGCTAAATACGCGAGAAAAATCAATAAACGGAAGCCCGACAGCGTTGCCGAGCGCCGCATATAGTCCCGAACTACCCCGATATAATTTGTGAAGTAGCCGGCCGGCTATAATAGTCAGCACAACGACCCGTGCATGTCAGTTGGACTCTTCAGTCGAAGCGGACTACACTTGAAAATACCAAATGCGATTTTGGCGACACGTCGTGATATATATATATATATATATATATATATATATATATATATATATATATATATATATATATATATATATATATACAGCTCATTCATGGAAATAATGGTTGCACGTCATCCAAACCTATGACGCACTCACGTTATAATGGTGCCACATTAACACCAAAATACCCAGACTTTGGCATTTGTATGATCGATAAAACTGTAAATGAAAAAGTAACACGAAACGTTTTGTCTTCAGAAGTTTTAATCAGAAATCTGTTTCGAAACTACTGCTTGTTAACATAGGGGCTTTTCATTTAGTTCACACAAAGTTTAATTATTCATTGTCACTAAAACAACTTTCAGCATCTGAATCGCTGTTCAAGTAAATTGTTAAAGGATTAATTCCTGGTCTATCAAATACTCTTTCGCGATTTGACCATCTTTGAATCTCATCTTCTGTATGTCTGTAACTGTTGACAAAACTTCTTTCCAGATATCCAAACAGTTATCAATCGTTCTTCCATCTCGACGTCCTGTATGACGATTGTAATAATTTTTGGCCACCCCCCATATCAATTCTATAGCACTGAATATGCAATATTATTTTGAAATATTCATGTTTCATTCAAATAAACAAAATCAAACAGAGATTCGTCTTTGATATTTTGATACATCTTCAAATATTGGATTCGTTTAAAAGCATTAGGCCCCTACATGGATGATCTTTACTCTATTTGAAACCAATTTCTTTTAGAAGTATACAAGAGTTCATCCGCCATTCAAAGCGGTAGCAAGCGTCTCCCGAGAGCGTTTTCTGGCCTTAAGCCGTCATCAGTTAGGCTCAAGCTGAACGCCTGAAGAGCGGATGAAGAAACGACTAAAGCCATGACCATATAAATTGGCCATGTCGAATGGAGGCTGCAATCACATGAACAAGTACATCCGCTCTTCAGGTGTCCAGCTTGAGTCCAACTGATGACGGCTTAAGGAATGGCAAAGCAGACGTGGAGCAGGGGTGAACTTCCTTAGCTTTTTAATACTTTTCTCCACGGGCCCAGTTCATAATTTTTCGATCATACCTGGTACTTACCCGAGGTTAGATGGGTCACGAACGGTTTCGCACAGTCTGACTGCTGCGACCGTTTACCGCAGGATGGCGTGGCTGCATGTGCCAATTTATATGGTATAGTCGTTCCTTCATCTGCTCTTCAGGTGTCAAGCTTGAGCCCAACTGATGACGGCTTAAGGCCAGAAACCGGTTTTGGGAGACGCTTGCTGGCGCTTTGGAAGGCGGATGAAGGAAGGGCTTAAGCACGACCTGGAGCAGGTGTGAACTTCCTAAGCTTTTTAATATATATATATATATATATATATATATATATATATATATATATATATATATATATATATATATATATATATGTATATATATATGTATATATATATATATATATATATATATATATATATATATATATATATATATATATATATATATATATATATATATATATATATATATATATATATATATATATATATATATATATATATATATATATATATATGTATATATATATATATAAATATAAATAGCCATTGTCCATCCACTGCAGGATGAAAGCCTGTCCAGCATACTTTCAACTTGCGCGTCCTGAGCTGTCCTCATTCATTCGAGTCCAATATACTTGATGATGTCATCACTCCATCGTGTTTTCGATTTTCTTCGTGGACGTTTATGATCTAGCGATATCCACTTAGAATTGTCTTGATCCATCTGTCATCACATCGCCTCGCGATATGGCTCACCCACATCAATTTCATCTCCTTTACTCCCCAATGATGCCACACAACTTTGTTTGTTCGCTGATCCTTGTGCAAGTCTTTCTGTCCCGCTTTGTAATGCCAATTTCGAAGGCATACCTGTCAATATGTCTATTGCATTTCACGTATGTGAAGCTGATTGCCCTGTTGTTTTGAGACAACAACTTCTTCGTTTATAGTTGTACGTTTTTTAAGTCAAGAAAGGTTCGGGTTATGGCTTTTCAGTAACATTAAATAATTTCCTTCAGTTTCCTCCGATAGCTAAAGTCCACATTTGTATCTATGCCAAATATTTACACAAAACTGTAAACCGATGTTGACGGGTCGATGGACTGAGTGATATTAAAGTATTTTTTAATTTATTTCACCATAATCATTACAGTTGAATTGTTATAAATATTATCGATCATTCAATCGAAAAATTTAGCACATCCGAGATTAATACAAGTACCAAAGTAATCTTTTGCGATATTTTTTGTTTTGCCACTAAAGTGTTTTGCTGTTGTTTGGCTAAAATAAGCAAATGATTTAGTTAACACAACTCATTCTAAATCATCTCTGTACTCATGAAATGTCCCAGATCAGTTTATTTAGCTATCAAAATATATAAATCTAGCAAACATCGACTAGATGTACAGATCAATAAGACAAACAGAAAAATTAGCGATTCATGTATAAAGAGGAGGTGTGATTTTTTGCACTGTCAGAACACAAAAATCTTTTATCATAAACACACGGTCGAAATTCCTTCGCGAAAATGTCTCTAGAGGCGGATGTGATCCTTATGAAACAACTAAAAAAGCTGTGCAGGATTATGGTGAAATACAAACGGACCAAACGTGAAGAAAGGTAGGAATGTCCACTTACTTTATAAAAAATATATATCCAATTTTCTTTATTTTAACTGCAATAAAATGTATACGTTATATGAACAACAAAACTACATCTTAATGAAATTAGAATCTAGAGCTTTTCTAAGACCGCTTTTTTTTACGGTAAAAAAGTATATTAAATAATTTCAATATATAAAAACTAACAAATTTTACCTATGTTAACTGGTTATACAATAAACGTTGAATGCTAATGTTCTAATAATAATGGCTAGGAAAACCCGAGAACTGCTTTTTGTTTGAAACCCACGTACGGAAATTGTGAATTGAAGAAATGGCGAAAGATTTAAAACTAAATATAGTTACAGTACAGTGTATATATATATATATATATATATATATATATATATATATATATATATATATATATATATATATATATATATATATATATATATATATATAATATATATATATATATATATATATATATATATATATATATATATATATATATATATATATATATATATATATATATATATATATAATATATATATATATATATATATATATATATATATATATATATATATATATATATATATATATATATATATATATATAAAAAGGAGCACAGCAAGATTTAAAGAACTACCGTCCAATAAGCCTCCTATCAGTGATGTACAAAGTTTTCACTAAGATAATTTCTAAAAGAATATTAAAAAAACTGAATGACGCACAACCAAGAGAACAAGCAGGATTCAGAAGTGGATTCAGTGCAATGGATCACATCCAGGTTGTACAGCAGGTCATAGAAAGGCACAACGAATACACCATGCCACTGTGCTTGGCTTTTATCGACTACGAAAAAGCATTTGATTCCATCTCAAAGCATGCGATAATGGATGCACTGCTTAGCCAAGGTGTAGAGAGAGCCTATGTAAACCTATTAGAATCGATATATGATGGAGCTACAGCCACAATTCACCTTGATGATCTTGAAGTGGGAATTAATATAGAACGAGGTGTACGGCAGGGTGACGCAATATCGCCTATTCTTTTCTCGGCTGGCCTTGAAGAAGTATTCCGTAAACTGGATTGGGAACAGGATGGTGTAAAGATCAATGGTGCAAACTTAAACCATCTTAGATTTGCAGATGATATTATTCTCATTTCACAAGACCCAGAGGAGCTGCAAAGACGCATACAAGAACTGCAAAGGGCTGGCGAACCATTTGGCTTGAAAATAAACCTGAAAAAGAGTCAGGTTATGTTCAATAACTTCGCTCAGGACAGAAGAATTTCAGTTCTAGGAAGGGATTTAGAGATTGTGGACAGCTTTATATATCTTGGGCAGAGGATTTCCATGGAGGGGAATACCGCCCGGGAGGTGGAACGGCGTGTTAAATGTGGCTGGCAGGCATTTGGTAGGCTCAACATAGTGTTTAAGAGCAGACTCCCACTTTGCCTGAAAAGAAAAGTATTCGATCAGTGCGTTCTACCCGTTATGACATACGGAAGTGAAACCTGGACACTCACATCGCAATCAATTCAAAAACTTCGGGTGGCACAGAGGGGAATGGAAAGATGTATGCTTGGCATTACAAGACGAGACAGAAAGTCCTGCGCATGGATCAGGGAACAAACAAAAGTATGTGACATCATTGGAAGAGTAAAACAGTTGAAATGGAGATGGGCAGGCCATATAGCGAGGACAGATGGACCAGGGCAATCCTGGAGTGGATACCGCTTGATCGCAAACGTCCGCGAAGAAGACCGAAAGCACGATGGGTTGATGGCATCGTTAAGTATATTGGACCCGAGTGGCAGAGGAAAGCCCAGGACCGTGAAGGTTGGAAGCATGCTGAAGAGGCCTTCATCCTGCAGTGGATCGATGCGGGCTGATGATGATGATGATGATGATGATGATGATGATGATATATATATATATATATATATATATATATATATATATATATATATATATATACACCTTGGATTTCGGCAACTACAGACTTTTTAAAAGTAAAACGGACAAAAGAATACTCAAAAATACACCACATCTCAGTGTTGCTTTCGCCGTCTCAAAAACCATTCTTGGTTCTATAACTAATGTCCAGCCAGTAAACAATCGACTTATGACACTATCCCTCAGGTGTGCAAATAAAAACTATACATTCATCAATGCACACCTCCCAGTTAACGAAGAAAATAAATCTAACCCTGAAAAAGTAAATAAGTCCTGGGAAATTCTGGAAAAGACTATTTCTAAAATTCCCTCTAACCATGTAAAAATCCTATTGGGTGATTTCAACGCCCAACTAGGGAAAGAAAGAATGTACAGGAAAACAGTCAGCAGTTTTCCGGCTCATAAATGGACTAACCATAATGGCAGAAGATTGGTTGAACTATGTTCGCAGTTTAATCTAAAAATAATGTCAACCCATTTTAAGAAGAAAATAACAAAACAAAAGATCTGGAGGTGCCCAAACACGTACATGGGTGAATTTCAAATTGACCATGTTGCCATTTCGTTCCCCAATTATAAAGAGATTTTTGAATGTTCAAGTCAGGAAAGGAGCTAACATAGACACGGATCACTACTTGACTAGAATCAAACTTAGCTTAAAACCTCGAAAACTTATACAAAAGAGACTGCTAATACCAAAGTTCGACCCTACGAAAATAAAACCAACCCTAACAGAAGAGCGTGATAAACAACCAGCACAGAACTGACAAGAATTGAAACAAAAAATTATTAAAACATCCTTAAAGTTGGTCCCTTTACAAAAACGTAGAAAACATCCGGGGTGGGATGCAGTTTGCGAGCAAGCAGTATTAAGCCGAAGTAAAGCATTTAAAGAGTGGAACAGCCAAAAAACAGCAATAAACTATAACATCTTTTTGATAGTAATAAAAGAAAAATCGAAGCTAATTAGATAAAATAAAAGAAAATATGAAAACAATCAACTTAATGAGATTATCAACTTAATAACACCCGAAATTTTTACAAAACATTTAAAACTAAATTAACAGGCTATCAACCCCAAAGTCTTTGCTTCCAAAAGGAAAACGGACAATTAGCTCTAAATAACCATGTAAAGCAATGCAAATATGACAATTGCAAAGAACTTGCGAAATATTTTGAACTACTAAACTGTCCTTAGCCCTTAAACAGATTACCAACATTAAACCCTGGACAAACAAATCCAGACACATTATCACTAAATGAAGATGAAATAATTAGCCAAATCAAGCGACTTAAAAATATCAAAGCCTCTGGTGAAGATGGAATCACTGCTGAACTTTTGAAATCCGCTGGTCCAGGTACAATCAAGGAAATAAACAAAATTCTAAAAGAAGTTTGGCGAACCGAACGGATTCCAGAATATTGGAAAGATGCTCTAATGCATCCACTACATAAGAAAGGAGATAGAACGGATGTAAACAATTACAGAGGGATATCTCTTCTCCCAGTTTGTTACATGATTCTATCTCAATGTCTACCAAACAGAGCACAGGAACAGTTAGAACCTAAAATGTGTGAATATCAAGCAGGTTTTCGACCGAGCAGAGCCTGCCCTGAACAGATCCTGAATCTAAAGTTGATCCTAAGACTTCAAAAACTATACAATAAAAATCTCGTCTGTACATTTGTAGATTTCAAAAAAGCATATGATTCTATTGACTGCGAATCTTTATTCCAAATTTTGAAAGTACAATGACTAGATGTGAAAAGAAGGTCTGGCAATTATTAAAGCAACATTAACTAACACAAGGTCAAAGGTTAAATTTGGGTGACATCTCAGAACCCTTCGAAATTAAAACTGGAGTAAGACAACAGGATGAACTCTCGCCACTCTTATTTAACTGGGTTCTAGAAAAAGTAATACAGAAGTAGCGTGAAAAAAAGTCTGCCCTGAATATTGACCAGCCCATTAAACTGAGGAGAACCAACATCAAAATTGATTGTCTGGCATTTGCTGATGATCTAGTAATTTTGCTCAATTATATTAATCTCAAAATATATTAACGGCACAAAAACAGATTGAAATCCTAAAAGAAACAGCAGAAAAGGTAGGACTCCAAATTTCCTTTGAAAAGACACAATACATGACCTGCAACACACTAAAAATACCATTTCTAAAAACAAAATATGGTTATATCGGACGAGTCTCTCAATTTAAATATTTGGGTGAAATAATCATGGAAAACGGGTTGGAAAAAGCGGCCAATAAGGGTAGATGTCAAAAAATCGAAACGGTATTGATACACACAAAACTGAGACATTACAACTCAGTTATTAAGCCAGAATGTCTATATGGAGCAGAAACGCTCATTTTGAATAGAAAGAGAGACATCGAGGAGATTGAAAAGAAGGAAAGAAAAATCTTAGGCCCCAAACAAATAAATAGCACAACATACCGACTTCGAGAAAACAACCAATAACACAAAATCAAAAAATACATACAATACACACATATATAATCAAACAATACACACAGATATATATATATATATATATATATATATATATATATATATATATATATATATATATATATATATATATATATATATACACATAAAACGGATGAATCCGACAGGACAAATAGTCGAATTTTATGAAAATAGGAGTAGAGCTAAAGTAGAAATAATTAAATGGATTGCTGCAATTAACGAGGACCTAAAATCAGCAAATATTACACAAAGTGAAATTCAGAATAGAGGCTGTTTCAGACACAACGTTAACGTTTGGGAGGTTAGCCAGGGAGAAAAATGTAGAAAGACTGGAACAAATTGGTCTGACGAAAGAAAAAAAGCTCATAGCGATAGAATGAAATCAGTATGGGAGCAAAGGAAGGTTAACAACAACAAACGCCTCTAACTGTACTTCGCGTGGTCCACTAGGGCCCATACGTGAATAATAATAATATATACCAGAGCAAAGTTCCTCTAACCACTGTTGGTATTTTTCTTGACACACCTCCTTATGTAAGCAACATCAACACATGCTTATCATTATGTTTTAATAGTTCATACTTGAGAATTTTTCGTTTCTTTTACGCTAAACTATATATTATCGATGTAGATTTTCGATTAAACTACGATAAGATATTAGAAACGAATGCCCTAAATATTTTTCTAATATTTTTAATCGCTGCATGATCATGCAATTAGGTTCGGGTAATGATTCAATTTATTATATATATTGCAAACATTTTATCTGCCACTATATTAAACCGTGATCGTTTTATTTTTAAGGCTCGTTAAGTTTTTTGATAGTTTACTCATCTGATAATTATTTTGCGACAAAAGTACTTAATTTTAATTCTCAATAAAATCCTCACTTAATTTATATTAATATTAAGTGTTTAATATGAAATTCTATTATTCATTCAATGTTTCTTTATATATTCTAAAGATATGAATTTTTTTATTAGGAAATAAAGCCTGCAAGGAAATTTTGAATAAATAATATCAGGTTCAAAAGGTTTTGAACAATTTTGTTCTTTTACTCGGTGTGGTCTCTCAGTCCGTTACTGAGTCTTAACCTCTTTTAACAGTTGCCTCTAACCAGGTCGATCTATAGAAGCCGCTTGCTAGTTTTTACTGTGCAGTAATTTTTCAGCATCTCTCATACATTGTCCTGCCACCGTGTCTTTACATTTATTCTTTTAAGAAAATTGTGTATTCAAATTTTAGATAATTATACAAATTATCATATTATTTTAATGCAAGAACATATACCGAAGTTATTTTGATGTAGATTGCTTCAAAACTTTAAACAAAGTCGTCTGACGGATCAAATATTTTTCTTCTCAAACAAAATTTCTTCATGGCTCGGTATTAATTTTTTACTCCCTGTTTTGTAACTGAAACGTGCTATTCATTGGAGTCTATGTTTTCTAAAATTTCTAATTTGCAAATTGCAAATTGCAAATTTACAATCGTCATTTGTTCTTCAGATTGAACGGAGCTCGTCAACTGTCAGCTCCTGATTATGTGAATCTAGCAGTTTTTGTACGTCTTTATCGTCCACTTCTAAATTTAATTGTCTAGTAGATAGACGTCTTTAGTAACAGGATCAATTTGATCAGGCTCTGACGCTGATTCCGTCGGAGTTTCACTAGTAAAAAAATTGACACCGTTTTTTCCAGGTGACATTTAAAGTTTTTTGTTGAATTCTATCCCAAGATTTTCCAATGATGTTCACGGCATCTAAAACCTTAAATTGTTTTCAAAAATCTATAACAGCTCATTGTTTTGTCTCATAGCTTCACGGAGATGTGCAAATGATTGTCTCGTGTAATAAGTTTTAAATATTTTGAAGACATCCAGGTCCATCCGTTGAAGCAAGCTGATTGAATTTGGTGGCAAAAATTCAACTTTCACACGTGGATCGAAATTAGCGAGAGTAGCAGGATGATGGCCTGATACAGTGTCGATTAATAGCATCACTTTAAATGGGGTTTGTTTTGATTGGCAATCACGTTCTACTTCGGGTATGAAGTGATGACCAAACCAGTCCTCAAATAGGGAGGTTGTCACCCAAGCTTTCTGAGCTTTTTAAAACTTTCTGAGCGATAAACTAAGAGAGGTTTTAACTTAGAATCACGAGCTGCATTCTCGTCAACTATTTTGGAGGCCTTAAAATCTGGAAAGGTTTTTTCTTCATGAGCGGTAAAAGTTCTTTTAGGCATCTTCTTCTAGAACAATCCAGTCTCATTTACGTTGAAAACGATTTGGCTGCTATAGTCACCTTCTTCTATCATATCCTTGAGTTTCTCTGTACAGGGAGACTCTTTGTCAGCACTTACAGTGACTTTTGAATCGGCTAAACCACCCGTTGCTAACTTTAAAGGTTTCATACACCGTCTTCTGATCAACAAGACTTCTTTTCGCTCTTGCTTGATTATTACACCATAATTTCAGCATTGTTTCCATCTCAGCGATAATACCATGACGGTTACCAGTGATGCTTGAATTCAAAGATTGAGCATTTTTTACAGCTTCGAGATTTTTGTCTTTATTTTTTATAATTGTTTTGACTGTTGATTCTGGTAGATCAAACTTCTTTGCCAATTCACAAACTTTTAATTTTGTATCGAAATCCTTAATAATGTTGAGTTTGCATCCCAAAGATGTTTTTCTTTTCTTATTTGATGCAGAAGAATCAGTTTTACATTGTTTAGTCAGTTCAGTCAAGAATCAGTTTTACATTGTTAGGTTCATAATGAAAGAATATGAACAGACAAAAATCTGTTAAAAGTGTTAAAACGTTCCACAAAAATATGGATAATTAAAATTGAATTATAAACAAAAAAACAAATTGTTAGTTGACTTTATGCCATAGTATATTGAATGAAGAAGGCATAATTTGTAACCTGAAATTTGATCTATCATTCTCAATATAATAAATAATTTAGTTGAAAATGTTTCTTTTTATACCTTTTTATTATCCAATAATGAGAATTTTTGAGATGCCGTAAGTCGAACCTGAACATAAGTGCTTTAAATCTCTCGGGATCTAATCGGGAGAGGGAACGGGTGTTGTGGTGCTACATGATTAAAAAATCGCGTAAGACGGGGTAGGGTAAGTCGGGGTATTACTGTATTTGTATTTTGATATGTTTTCCATTTTTTGGAGCAGTAAAATACATCATGATGGATCAATGATCAATTGTGATCTTAAAAATAAATTACAATCTCGAGAGAAAACATTTGCACTATCTGGAGAGGTTTGTTATTCCTTATTACAATTCATTCTTTTATATCACCTCTTATTTGGTTGCCATGTGTTAAAACCTTTAGAATATTTGTTGTACTTCAATATATATTCAAGTATTTGTGCTTTTATTAACCTTTAATAACCAGCAATTATTAAAATATAATACAGTTTAAGATAATTTATTTTTATTTGGCTGTTTTCGAGTATGTGTCAATAGTTTTTCGAAAAAAATTCTGTGTGTTTTTTCGAAAGTGTCACCAGATAAGTAAAGTATTTATCATGGAATCCATCAAAATCCACGATGTAAAACTCAAAAAATATTAAAAATATCTATTCTTATGTAAACAAAGAATCACTGGGTAAAAAACAAAAACAAAATGGAGACAAATTTCTCAGTGATTCATTTTCTGTAATAATTTTGCCTAATGCACAAAATTTTAAAAAACACAAAAATTTTCTAAAATGAATACAAACTTTTGAACGTTAACATTTCAGGAGGTCTTCTCCCCCCGTTTTCAAAACGAATATTAAAAATAAATTATATTAATTTCTATATATACTGAATAGATAGGAAGTAAATATATTTTGTGTATATGTCAATGATACTTACATTGGCTATAAAAGTTTCTAATGACAGTGACATACTACCAAAAAAATATATAGGTGAGATTTACTGTGTGATTATTGTGTATTGAGATAGTTAAACGTTTTTAATTGTATTCTTTAGAATCGGGAACCATATTCAATTTAAATCTACCGAAGACATAGCAATACAGTTATTTTTATTAAAATTAATTATAGCGGTTTCTTTTAATCTTCTGTATTTTGTTACCTATTCTTTTAATACCGTTTTGGAATTATTTCAATTAATTTTATGTCCCGATAAAATCGCCGTTTCTAAGAATGTTTTTATGTTCTTTTATATAAAATTACAAAACACTTATATAAAATTTGCTACATTTGCATGGGATTTTATAAACCACATTTTTGGTATTCTGTTGTGTGTTTGTTTTGGTTTTTGTTAATATAGATCTAAGAATATTTTTTATTTTAAATGTCGTTTTTATGTTGTATTTATTTCCTACTCTTTTAATTTTGTCAGAAATATCACGAATGTAAGGAATTCTTAGGTTAATTATTTGAGAGTTACAAATTGCTATTAGTAAGTTATCTGTTTTGTCTGATATCAAAGCTAGGTAAATTTATTACGGAAAAAGAATCGCTGAGAAATTTCTCTCCGTTTTGTTTTTGTACCGAAAATATCCTGCTTTGGTTAATAAAGAGTTTTGCAATAAGAGTGTTAGAACTTTGAAAAGTAAATATCACTCCTAGACAGCTACGTGCAGTAAATTGTGTCAATTCACCAAGAAAAGGTACACGATACACGAATTGGAGTCTAGAGCTGATGGAAGGCGACTCCCCACTTTGGCGAAATAAATATCTTTTCCTATGAAGTCCACTTTTGGCTTAATGGGTTTGTGAACAAGAAACGAAATCTGGCAGGTGTAAAATTGCCTCTAATAAACTTTATGTCAAGCGTGTCTGAATGGGAAAAAAATGGCAAATGACAAACTCAAATGGAGTGAGGAGACATACAGAGCTGTGCAGCTCCATGAGGAAAATAATCTCCAGGAAATCAAAGCCAGAGGGTAAAGGAGAAAAGCTTAACAGATTGGACAACGTGTACCAATTCAGTATCCTTTTGACTTTAAGCATGCGGAAATCCATGCTGGGTTACTTGAACCAGTATAAACCCTAAAAATCTTCAACAATGGATCAGAAAAATGAATGGCCATGGTTGGGGTCATAATCATATCCAGTTGACAACCATCAAAATATGAACAATGCGTCTTGCTACAAGAAGATCATCTGACACATCGGTCAATAAGTCCCCGGTCTGACATATATTATAAATGGCGTCACTTACAAAAATCCTTACCAGTGGTTGATTGTGCTAACCTTCAAACGTCATGTGTCAAAATTTCATGACTATATCATGAATCTGTCTACTAGATTCTGAGTTATGGGCTTTAAGTGACGCTACTTTTGTTATTTTTAAAACAATGGAAAAAATAATTTCGTGTGTTGATTAAGCATTGCTTTTTGATGCAGAAAAAAACCGTTAACGAAAAATTGAAGGATATGCTGAATTTAAACGTGGCCATACAAGCACCGATGATGCTGAATTATTTCGCAAAACCGTAAATTAAAGCCTAAGGAGATAGATAAGGATATTATGAAGATATCGATGGCCTTTTGTATGAACATTTAGGAATGCGTAAATTGCTATCGAAATGGGTACCGAGTTTGCTCATAGTGGATTAAAAACCACAACGTATTCATGATTCTGAGTAATGTTTGGAATTATTTAAGCGAAATAAAAAGGATTTTTTTTATGAATGAATGAATCCCATTGTTGTGAACGTCGACTAATGAAAATTTCCGGGTCTTCACGTTACTTTCACGTACCAAAATCAATAGACTCTTGTGAACGACCACTACGACTATATATTGTTTTTATTTTATCTTCCACCGAACCAGTTTTTTGAAATTTTTGAACAATCGGATTGATAGTGTTTTCAGAGGGACGATTGTGCAAACCGTAAATATCAAATAATTTTAACGCCCATTTTTATAAAAATCAACAATTTTAACGCGTTGTTGTATTTAGTACGACTCTATTTTTATAAATGTCATACATTACACTTCCGAAATGATACTAGACCAAGGCATGTTCACAGCGCCGTCTGTGTTTTATTCAAGAATTAAAAAAACCGTTCAGTTTGAAAGGTTTAATATTTATGTTGTATGTTTCACCTAAACCAAATGAATTTACTGAATAAGAAAATTTAGATGATACTATTATTACCGTCGCAAAATGTTGATTTAGTAGAAGCCAATACAGTGTTCGTACGATCTTCAAAAAATTTTGTACTTTTACAGTTATAGTACAGCGGAATTCTTACAGTACAGTTTGATATTGTACATTTTTTTTATTCATTTTAGAGTTAATACAGTTTTAATCTACAATATAATCACCATAGTTATTGACAATCTACGCCCATCCCTTTGACAAACTTTCTATTTCTTTTTTCGTAAAATGAGGATGATTTTGAAACAGTGGCGGCTCGTGGGGTTTTAAAGTGGGGAGGGCGTAGAAGAAAATATTGCTGCTGAAGTTTTTTTTTGCTTTCCCCTTCCTCCTTTTTACTTTTCGTGCTATTGAAACCCAATACAAAAAGTGAACAAGGAAAACATAAAAATTGTGTATTGTTACTACTTAAAAGGACATTGGAGGATGTTACGCAGATAAAAGAATGAATAAGTAGGTATTAACCGTTTCCCGAAGAGTAAACCATTCAAACACTTTATTGTAACTGCAAATCAATAGAGAAAATTCGAAAAAGTTCAAAAATATATATATAAAAAAAATATATATAAAAAATATATATAAAAAAAATATGTAAAATTCCGTTCGCCTGTTTTTGTCCAAAATAAATTTTTCAAAAACTTTTTAATTAAAATGCGGAATTAGTTAGACCATAGCACTCTCAATGTTCAACATACCTAAAGCATTTAGTTTATCTTCCCCCATTGAATTTGTTAAATGTTTTAATCAAGTTCAAAGTCGAAAAACACCTTTCGGTTTTGATCATCGGTATAGTCACTAATATTATCAATGCGTCAGTGATTTATTTAAATGCTGTATCCAGTCTCATATTTAAAATAAAATTGAATGTTTTTAAACAGCCTCTAATGTCTTCATTTTGACAAATCTCGGTCAACGATGACCGATCGACAAATCAACGATGTAAAAATTGTGGCGAGCGAATGGAATTTTATCCGCATTATTTAGTGTGATGGGTCGACAGACGTTCTTCTGCATTTGGAGATTTTAATTTTTAATAATATCTTACAATGAGTTAAAGGAACGAAACAGAACAGAAATAAAATATGGTGTTTTGTTTTGAAAATTTGTTTACTGTGATAAAGGCTGGATGGGCGGCGCCCCAACGCCCTCCCTCACGGGCCGCCACTGTTTTGAAGTAAAATATTCCTCGGGTACAGTTTTGATAGCTGTCGCAATAGGATTACATTTTCCCCGAAGAAAATGATTCATAGATGTGAAAATGTGGTAGTCTGATGGGACAGCACCAGATCAATACGGTGAGTGATGAACTATTAATTCTCGGTATAAGGTCAATGCTGGCAACAGACCTTCACAGGTCAGGTTCAGGATGGGCTGAAAAATTAAACAACATTATAAAAACGTGAAGTCATTAAAGAACTCAACACCAATCTATCTACAGGTATCACTGAAATTGCAGCTACTCTTAATGAAGATTATCATGAATCAGTAACAGCTCAAAAACTCTGTAATATTATTTAAAAAATAAGGGTTGCACGGAACGTCTAGAAACAAGCCCTATATAAGTAAGCAGAATAAAAAATGCTTCGAATTTGCTAAAGAGTATTTAAGCAAACCGAAGGAGTTTTATGAGAGTGTTATCTTCTCTGGCCAAAACAAATTTAATGTATCAGGGTCGGATGAAACGAAGAAAGTGTGACACAAGCCAGGAGAACATTTAAAACTAAAAAATATTGCACTGACGGTCAAATACGGTGGCGAGAGTGTGCTCATTTTGGGTTGCATGGGATCCACAGGAGTTGGAAATTGCACATAATCGATGTGATAATGTACACCGACATATTAAAAAATAATGTAAAGGATAGTGCAGTTAAATTGGATGTCGCAAATACTTTCCGTTTCCAACAAGATAACGACCCCAAGCATATGGCTGGAAAAACACAGGAATGGTTGCTGTACAGTCCACCTAGACAGCTCCGGACACCACGTTAATCGACAGATTTGAACCCTATCGAGCATTTGTGGGACCATATTGAAACTGATCTTAAAAAGAAAAGGATTAAAAACAAACATCGCCTTAGAGAAGAAATTTTACAGGAACTGACTCATATACCCCCAGACGTAACAAACAAATTAGTTTATTCAAAGAAAAACCGTTTATTGGCTATTATAAATAGTAACGGTGGGCCAAGAGGCTGTTGAAATAAAATTTAAATAATCTTTGTTTATAACAATTTTGAAAAATAACTTGTTCAGAAAGTTTTTTTACATGCCCCCGTATTTTGTTTTGAAATTATTGTTATTTACGTTATACAGTTTTATTTCTATCGAATGTTTTGTACATACAATAAAGTTTATTGTTACACGAAATTGTTTTTTAATCAATTTTAACATTTGACGTTTACTTCTCCCAATAAAGAGGTTTGTTTCAATTACACTACAGGTGCCCAGTAACATTTTTTTACTTTGTATACCTCGTACTGAACTCGGTAATATTTTATATTCATATGTAATCCTTAATTATTCTAGCGTATGAAGAAAAAACATTGCCAGACGAAATGTAATAAATCGCTAAGTAAATTGAACAATTAACAATAAATAAAAATATTAATATACCATAAAATAATAAATTCTCAACTGTCTGTATATCAGTTGATGTTTAAATCGTTCTCTCTTATAAATGTGTCAGAAACAATACGGAAATATTTATAATATGCCTTGTCTGCCAAAATATAATTTGAGATCATTGACGTCACGCATCTGGATTAGCAAGGATGTAGAACAAAACAATATATATATATATATATATATATATATATATATATATATATATATATATATATATATATATATATATATATATATATATACGAAAAAAAGATTTTTAAACAATAATTTAGAATTAATTGATAATCTGCTTGCTACTTATTATATCGGATTAATTAAGATGTTGATTGGTTATAAATTCGTTACTGTATCCTGTCACTTTTGACATACGGGGGAATATTAATTAAATATTGGCGACCTTGAAGATTTTAAACAAACAAATAGAAATCGTGTTGCTATGGCGACTATTACTAATTTTAGAGATGAGGTGGATGGGACTAAATTTTTGTGGAAAAGGGAATGTCAATAAAAAAAGTAAACAATGTCTTTAATTTAGTTGGTTTTGGCTTATCTTTATAGATAAATTTATTATGATACAGAAAGGGAAAAATGTTTGATTAAAACTATTTTTTTTTCAATTTCCTTTATTTTAAAACCATTAATTTTTTAAATATTACACTGATACAAACTACAATTGATTTTCAACAAAGTTATACCATACTAAAAACAGAATATTATGTTTAGTAAATAATAATTCATGAAATAACAATTTCGAACAGGAAAATATATTTAAACTCACAAAAAAGTTTCTTAAAATAGCAAAAAAAATCCTTTTTTCCTATATATTAGGTTGTTAAGAAAGTTATTGGTATTTTAAACCGAATCGAAATAAAAACCAATACAGTCAGCACACTTTTCCCAACGAGAAAAATTCCGGAGTCCTCTTGATATTTAACGCATTTCTCTTGATGTTTAAAGTTGTCGAGGTGCTTGAAAAAGTGATAGTCGGTAGGCGAGAGGTCCGGCGAATATGGCGGATGGTCGAGAGTTTCGTAGCTAGAGATGTCCGGATCGGATCTGATCCGACTTCCAGATTCGAATCTTTTAAAAGAGTCGAATGAGCCGGTTGCTAAAATTACGATACACGGATCTCGGATCCCAAGCGGTTCTCGGTTCTGTTGGATCTTAGACAAGGACAGAAAGGTTATGTTCTATAACGAAGGCATTGTATCTTGTGGTGTGTGTTGCCTGCAATTTGCAATCTATTGTTTGATGTACCTAAATATATAAATATATAGAATAATACACACATTAATTAAATAAATTAATTTAGTTTTAAACAATTACATATTTACATGTAAAAATTTGACTTCATTTATCTTTTTCGTTTTCAGTCGACTTCTTTTTTCTATCACAATTTGATCAGTTTTACTGAAAATTCTTTCACATGGCACCGAAGTAGACAATAAACAAAGTCTCTTTTGGACAAATTCATATAGTCTTGGATAGATATTTTTTCTTTGAAACTACCATATTAAGGGGCCCTCGTGTCGATCGATTAAAGGTTCATTTAAATATTTTTCAAATTTTCAAAATATTTTTCAATTCAAATTTTTTCCATACGAGAGATATACCACAACTATCGACTATGCAACTAAGTATGCCACCAGTTATGCGAGAAAAGATTCAGTGGGATCCAGATCTTTAAATTTATTTGGAACCGGTGATCCGACTCTCCCAAAAGATCCGTATTTCCCATCACTATTTGTAGCTCAACTCGTGCAGTTTTTGTGATGGTCGAGCGTTGTGATGGAGGAGAACTGGCCCCTTCCTGTTGATCCGTGCCGGGCACATGCGCCGCAGTTCACCATGAAACAGTCACCATGACCCTATTTTGGTGCATTTTCGGTTTTGGGAAGTTCCAACCCCTGAGCCGATCGTCGCCGATTGTCGTAAAGAATCCACTTTTCATTGTACGTCATTGTACGTCAGAAGGGTGTAATCAACCTTCATAATCTGCATTATAGAGCAGCCGTCCTCATCGAGTACTCGTGGTCGTTGTCTTGCTGGAATCTGAAGTTATATCTAGTACCTAAATTTGAAGCAATTCCGAACAAATTTTACTTACAATATGTGCATATACTTTCAAACATTTAGGATCCCGTCAATGATAAAATTTCAATGACTACATTTTTAGCTCAAGCTCGTGATGTCTCCACCACCGTGTTTAACTGGGGGAATGCTTCTTCGAGAATTCAGCTTTATCTTTTTTTCCACTTAGTTTTATGGCCATCTTGTTTTTCTTCTTTCTGTGGGGTTATTGTCTGCTTGTGAACCTTGACCTTCTTCAAGGTCTAGCAATCCCTTACCGGTTTTTGATGCGTAATTCTTCAGTATCAATTTTTATATTGTTCTGTAATCGCGTCTTTGTCTACTTTGTCAAAACTCTTCTGAATGCTCCTGTTTCAGACACACGTCTCGCAGCCATAAGTGACTACTGGTCGAATGAGTGTGTTATAGAACTTAACTTTCGTGCTCCTGTGTAAGTAATTACGTCTTCGGACATATTTCGGAAGTAAATAGCATTGCTACCCTTCGTAATGCGATTTCTAATATGACCTGTGATGTTATTTTAGTCTCGCTTTCTTCCCATATATGTAGATTCCTGGATTATCCAGTTCTGTCCTCTTCTTGAATTAGTCAGTTTATTACCCTCAAACCCAAAATAAACAAAAGTTGCTATCCCCGATAAAAATGATATCCAAATGTATAACTAATAATTTACGTACTTTTTAGCGAACTGAAATATTTTTTTCCGTGTTTTTCTAAATGCTGAAGGGTTTCTTCCAGACACTTGACTCTGGATATCCGAAATTATTTAAATAATTATTTATTAACAATTTTGGCATATTATGGGAGGCTACAACATGACCCTGTCGCCTTGTTATTTAATTTTTGGCAATTTGATTATTTGTAATGGAAACTAGGTGCTATGTTACAATACGAATCATAGTTATTATTAGCTGTTACCTAATGATTCAACACTATAATATTCAAAGGCACTGATTACAATGTCTTTATATCGAAGCAAATAGGACGTCTTTGTAAATATTTTAAACAACTGACAATGTTTATTTTATCAGAAATTACGTCTTATAAGGATGTGCCTATTAGGTAATAATCTCCTTTAAAACATATACATATAAAACGTCTGACATCAAGATTGTATAATACCAGATAAATTGTAAAATACCACATGAATAGAGACCCAACAACATGTGGAAAAAACCGTTAATTGTGTTAATTGAGATAGATTTTTTCCGGTTCAAAAAGCGAATATATTTTAGTTGAGTTCTGCAGAAATGGACCGTAACAACCTTAAAATAAAAGTGACGTAGGTTTTATTTTAGTTATCCAGAAAATTTTTAACGAATGAAAATATATTCATTCTTTGTTTCATTTGGAATAAATTGTGTTTTACGAATTTGTTGAGATAAAACGAAAAAAAAAAAACATCAAAGTACCCCGTTAGATATGTAAAAAAATAGATCAAAAGGAATTGTTAAATGAATACATTTTTAGTACAATGGTTCGTTTTACTAGGCTAATTGAAAAGTTAGCGGAGCAGAAATGATAAAACAAATTCTTAGTTGAAAAAATGACTTTATGGTTCCGTATATTGTCCCTTAAGCTCAATACACTTTTTTTCAGCGGTTCTTAAATAGATTTATTTCACCTCTGAAGTGATTTTCTGGAAGTCCTTCAAAATACTCATCTCCGCCTGCTATAACCTCTTCATTTGATAAAAAACGCTCGCCACGTAGGATTTTTTGCAGTTTGAAAGTCACTGGGGGCCAGATCTGATGAATATGGTGGATGCTCCAACAATTCGTACGGTAACTCCCACAATTTGGCCATTGCAAGAACACCTCTGTGAGCCGGTACATTGTTTAATACATTTACCATTTCACTATGAATTTCCATTGCCTTTTTTTACAAAGAATTTAATCACTGCACCATTTTCAATATTTTCCATTTTAAAAAATAACATTGATACATTTACTCTAAGCTGTTGTTTTTGTTCGAACTGATTAACATCTCGACGTGAAACTTCACATATGTTCATGTGAAGGGTGAAACTTCAAAATGTTGTAGATTATATAGTTCTTTTATTACGCTATAGGTGTCGCTCCGCGAACTTTTTAGTCTAGTCTAGTATAATTATGAATTTTCATGATATAGACTTTGACAAAATCAGACTTAAACGCATTAGACAAATTAAGATAGAAAGTTCTTAGAAAAGTTAAAAATACTGGATTGATGCGAAAGTTCGTCCGGTTTTTTTCGAGAAAAATTTATCATTCATGTTCCATACTCAAGTTCTGAGGTTTCTGGCTTGAGACATATCCTGATCTAGGTGATTTTATAGATGTTCCAAGAAAGTAAAGGTTTTGTTATCCAAGCAGTTTTGAAGCGATCTAAATAAATTGTAAACATATGGCGTACAGTCGTTGAGAGTATGGTGAATGGACGAAACATCTCGGTCAAGTTGTAAAAATTTCTGTCTTATGGTCAAAAACACGTGTGATCTAGCATTGCCTCGACGGAACGCAGTGCCTTTCTGCTGGTTAATTCAGGAAACCTGTAGTTGATTGCTCTTATGCTTAACAATATCATACTTGATCTACTTTTAATCATCTAGAACCATCTGCTTTAAAAAAGGACCAATTTCGTTGCGCTAAGGAGATTCACTGGAGAATCGTAAGCAAAAATCTAGTTTTTCTTCATTGACTCATGCGACACCTATACATCGGCCTTGCAAACCATCTGTCATTTTTGTAACAAACCATAGCATTGTGAAATAATGAAAAACATTAATAAGTGCCTCTTAAATTTCATGACAGTATTAACAATGACCATCGCGCTTATTGTCAATCAGCATATAACTCCGAGATGCACAGACCGAATTAGATGGTTTATTATATGTTTGGTTTACTAAGTATCGTAGGCAGAAAGTTGCTGACAGCTGGCCTTTTAAAATGGATTGCGTATAATGCTGTTTGTTAAGCATAGAAGATCATGGTGTAAGCGCAGATATACCCCTTCAATCTATACCTCTGGTGGGAATGAAAGGGAATCTTTTATTATGAGCAATTTTGGCCCATCCACTGTACTCTCCAGACCTTGCTCCCTCAGTCTACCATTTAGTTAGATCGCTTCGAAACACCTTATGGAGTAAAATCTTTACTTTCTTGAAAGACTTGAAAAAGCACCTCGAATATCAGAAACCACAACACTTCTAGATTACACATATTAAAGGGTCTTTCAAATTGAGCGGTTTTTTAAATTCTTGAATAAAAACTTTCAAAGTCAAAAAACTTTTTACTAATAATTGAAACATATTGTACGACATTTAATCATGAAGGACGATATCTGGCGAATAACATCTCTTGCAGCTCCACTCTTTTGACAAAATTATCTATCTAAAGGCTCTACCTTATCAATGACTCGAATAATGTCATCCATTAGTATAGAAATTAATTGTGGACTGTTCTTATAGACCAGGCTTTTCAAGTAACCTCAAACAAAATAGTCCAACGGTATCAAATCACGTGATCTTGGTGGCCAATTAACATCAACGTTGCTTGCAATATTTCGTCCAGGAAATTTTTCTCTTAATAAATATTGTTTCATCAGCAAAGTAAGGTGTAGCGCTATCCTGTTAATACCACATATCATCCAGATCAATATTATTTATTCAATTCACCAGTAGAATTTCACCAGTAGAATTCTGAAAGAAATACGGTCCAATTACTCATTTAGGAAGTAAAGGTTTCTTATAAATCAATCGTGGATTTTCCTCGCACCAAATGTGGTAATTTTGTTTATTAACAGAGCCATCAATTTCAAAATATGATTCATCTGAAAAGACGATTTTTTTGAGAAAAATAATCTGTTTGTTCTTTGATCCAATTGACAAATGCAAAACATTTTGAATGATCCATTAACTTTAGTTCCTGCGTTATTTGAACCTTCAGAGATAAAGCCTTTGGTAAAATAGGCCATGTTATGGATTCACTGAATCCAAATTGTTATGAATTCAACAGTTTTAACGCGTCGTTGTATTGTGTACCACAAAATCACAACTCTAAACAGTGTGTCCAGGATAAGGACTTACCACCCCCTTAAAATTTTTATTTCCTTACCGATTTTCATAAACTTTCTTTTGTTGGATAGATCTCGGAAAACGACATTAAGAAAGTGTATCACATGTTTTTTTTTGGTAATATCATGACCAACTGCTGATATTTATATTATTATTTTTATAATAATTACATGTATTTTCTGTTATTAAAACTATGTATGCCATGGAAAGCAAAAATGGTAAACTAATTAACAAATGTCACTCTGATTGATTGATTTGTGTTATAGTGATTTCAAATGGCAATATTTATTTATTATTATTATTATTCACGTATGGGCCCTGGTGGACCACGCGAAGTACAATTAGAGGCGTTTGTTGTTGTTAGCCTTTCTTTGCGCCCATACTAATTTCATTCTTTCGCTATGAGCTTTTTTCCTTTCGTCAGACCAAGTTGTTCCAGTCTTCCTACATATTTCTCTCTGGCCAACCTTCCAAACGTTAACCTTGTGTCTGAAACATCCTCTATCCTGAATTTCACTTTGTGGAATATTTGCTGATCTTAGGTCCTCCTTAATTGCAGCAATCCATTTAATTATTTCTACTTTAGCTCTACTCCTGTTTTCATAAAATTCGACTATTTGTCTAGTTAGCCTACTCGGATTCATCCGTTTTATGTGTCCGTAAAACTTAAGTCTTCTTTTTCTGATATCGCTATGTATATCTGTGTATTGTTTGATTTCTTGGTTTTCTCGAAGTCGGTATGCTGTGCTATTTATTTGTTTGGGGCCCAGGATTTTTCTTATGATTTCTCTTTCCTTCTTTTCAATGTCCTCGATGTCTCTCTTTCTATTCAAAATGAACATTTCTGCAGCATATAGACATTCTGGCTTAATAACTGTGTTGTAATGTCTCAGTTTTGTGTTTTTAGATAGGCATTTTTTATAATATTTATTGATTTATTTTATATGATTTATTCTTTAGAGGAAAAAGTAGAAATTATAAGATTAGTTGAAGATGACACGTGAATTTTTCGTGAAGCAGCAAAAGAATGTAATAGAAGACATCCAGAACGGAACATCAATCATAATACAGTTTCTTGCATAAACCAATATTTTGATCAAAACGGAACTGTTAATTAACTTCCTAATCAGCATCGTTCTCGTGAATTTCTAGCAATTTAATTAATTCTTGATTATTTTAATGAGAATCCACCCTCAAGCGTTAGGGACGCTAGTAGAATTTTAAATATCCCGAAAAGCACTATCCGGTTATGCTTGAAGAAAAAGGAAACCTTTTAAAACAAAATTTCTTCAAACACTTAAAGTTGGTGACACTGAAAGAAGAATGGAATACTGTTTATTGTTACAAGGTATGTACATACAGGATTCTACATTTCTAAAAAATATTTTATACACAGATGAAAATACACAGTATCATCACAAAATATTAGATAATGAGCTCAAGATAACCCACATTGAGTGATAAAACGTAAGAGACAATATTCTACTAAGGTGAACGTTTGGTGCGGTATTTTCAATGACATTTTTATTGGATCATATTTTTTTGATGGAATTTGAATGCAGGTAGATTTCTTAGATTTTTACAAAATGAGTTTGATGATGAAAGTTGCGTTGCGTCTTAATTATCGGTACAATTTACACTTACAATTTGACGGGGCACGAATTTGTCATGCAATTAACGTAAGAAACTGGTTAAATAATAATTTTCCAAATCATAAAATAATATCAAGGACACCCAGTAATTTATAACCATAAAAAACGGAACAGTTTCGTTTAAGGTGGTGCTGATCAAGAATCTGTTGTTAGTTTTTCTCTAAAAAAAGCCCCAATAGTACTTCTCGAAAATGGGAGCCATGAAAAAAACGTGATACACTTTCTTAATGCCGTTTTCCGAGATCCATCCAACAAAAGGAAGTTTATGAAAATCGGTCCAGAAATAAAAATTTTAAGAGGTGCTAAGTTCTTATCCCGGACTCCCTGTATGTGTTTTATTCAAGAATAAAAAAAAACCTCAATTTGAAAGATTCGTTATGATTAGAATGTGATTTTTAGTAAATAAACTTTTTTCAATTTTTGTCAAGAAAATGGGACGAATTTTCGCATCAACTGAATATAATATTCCCAAAAAGGACATATTTCCTATTTGTTTGCAAATTTTTATCATATTTAAAAATCAATAAGCTATTATAAAATTTCACAGGAACTGTAACCTAATTAAGGCGAATACAACGAATTTTCGTCAAGTATACGTTATTCTAAATACATGCATATTAAACATTATCATTTATCATTAAGAAATCGTTAGTTGACGCATCACTTTCAACATCAAAAATCCGCGTATTTTTCTATCTCTATCTTTTTCTCACTCCAACAACTATTTAGCTCATCCTACGCAAAGTTAAACGAAAACATTTTTAGGTCTTGGTCTTTTGCAACGTCCGCATCGTTATCGTAGGTCAGGTTTTTCAACGACCGTTTGAATAATCGTAAACAAGAACAACAAAACGACATTGCGTAACATTCTACGCCCATAAATGAGAAATCGGGCACCAGATATCTACCAACGCAACGTAGCGTAAGAGAATCTAAAAAAACAAAACGTTTATTGTTTTCAGAAGTCCTTGTAAAGGGTTGTTCAATAAAAGTGTCAGAACTTTAAAATTATGCATATTGATAGTACAGGTCTACAGTGGATTTGGTGCCGGAAAGACTTAAACTGTTTTTGAATATGCTCGTTATCCTTGTTCTAACGGTACGTTTATTTTTTGAAATATACGTTTTCGAGATATGATAGGTGTAGGAAAAATACGATTTTTTTAACTATTGTTACATCATTGAACATCAGCTTCTTTTTCGTGATTTGGGTGAGGCCTTTCAGGCACTCATGCATGGTACTCCAGCAGTAATCAGTCATCATATGTTCATCCCATCCACCCTGGTAAGGGAAGTGACGTTGAATGAAAAAATTCGATTAAATAATAATCGATTTTTCTTCGCTACTTATAAATCAATTTATAAAAAATCTATTTTTTTTAGAGAGAATAATCGATTCTTCGGAAAAATCATTTTTTTTTAGAAAATCTGGATACTTTTCTGTATAATAATAAAACCAAACTAAGTGGTCTTAAGACTAACGAATATGGGTATCTATAATTGGGTTGGGTATCTACAAAGAAGTACTCACAGGTTACTAGGAAATATCCCTCATCAGCATCAGCCGTCATGTTTTATAAACATTAGTTTTAAAGAATAGACGATATAGAAATTATATTAATACTTCAATAAAATAAAAAGAATCGAAAACGAAATACACAAAAAACAAATTTTTGTTCCCAAAACTAAAAGTAAAATTTGCCAAAACGAACTTATTTAACGGTTATTGCCATAACGATTTATAGCCATAAATCTTCCGTAAGAGAGTTTAAAAATAATAATTTTGGTAATATCTTCCCTAAGATACGGTTCATTACAAAACTTAATTTTCTGAGCAAAAAAAACGGAAGCAGTTCTTTTTCTCGAGTACAATAATATGTAATTTTAGTACCTGGAGAAAGTAAATTCCTCTCTTTCGAGTCTGGGTGCCAACAGTTTTGATCTTTCTTTTCAGCGACCACGAATAGTTGGAACAGGGACATCTGAATGAGAAACAGGTCTTTTAGCATATATCAATTCGGGATAGGTCATGTTTTTTTCGGTTAATACCATGTACCTTGACTAAGCAAAAATAACAGTCATCGTAATCTCCAAGTTGTGTTTGTTGACAAGCCTATTAAAACAGAGGTGAGCTGTTAAAGAGGGAGCAGAGCTTCTAACTGTTAAATAAAGAGTTTTTCAATAAGAGTATCAGAACTTTGAAATGAAATAGTGGCAACATTGTTTGAAATGTGAATGTTACTCAAAGTCTGTTGTATTCAGTACATTGCGACAATTTACCATGGAAATTGACACGTTACACGAATTGGAGTCTGGAGCAGTTGGAAGGCGAGCTCCGCTTTGGGAAATTACTTTTTCCAATAAATTGCGCTTCAGGCTTAATGAGTTTGTGAACAAACATAACTGCAGGATTTGGACCGATGAAAGTCCTCAAGTGATTTAGGAGTTGCCTCTTCATCATCAGAAGCCACAGGTGCGGTTTTTGGGCGGAAGAGGTGATAGAATCGTATTTCTTTGGAGAGGATGATGGAAATTATATTACTGTGAGAAGTGTAGAAATGTGGTAACAGAATACCTGGCCTGCACTGATAAACGTGGCTATAAACAGTGCTTTCTTTGAATAAGACAGTGAGACTTCTCGAACACATCTCATCCGAAAATCCATTTACTGCAGGGAAAGTTTCCTGGGCGCGTTATTTCACAAAATGGAAATGTCAGCTCACCATCTAGATCATGCGATCACACCTCCTAATGGTATTTTTTTGTAGAGTTATGTTATGATCTTTTGTTAACCAAAATAAATCTGAAACAATTACATAGGTCAACAAATGTATACTTTTTTGAGGTAACATTGATGAAAATAGGTGTATATGAAGTATTTTGTCGTTCTAAATCCGAAAATCATAAGCTGATTACAGTAACACATATTTTTTTTTGGGTTAGAGATGTTCGGTGGTGGGAAAAAAAACAAGACGACATATTTTTACAATCTAATATTTACTTATATTACACATTATTAAAACGTGTTAAATCTTTGTGGTCAGATTTCAAACTGGAAATCTTATTTTGAACTATTTACTGCTCTTATTATAAATATTGAAAATTTAACAGATGTCTAAGGTTTTTATTATTTAAAATCCTCCTTAAAGGGGGAAGCTCTTCAACTTATTGATTATTTGGAAGTAATAAACAGTAATTTTCAAATAGCTGTAGAAATTTTACTGAAGAGATTTGAAAATTTAACTTGTCTTGTCAATAGTCATTTAAATAATATAAGATAGCTTCCCTCACAAAATGTACATTGATCGTTTTGCGAGAATTTGCTGCAACACTCAGGAAGCATTTAGAATCACTTTTGCAGGAATTCTTTAAGTTTTTGGGGAGACGCTGCATTATCCTAGAAAATGTATCAAGTAGTGAATCGCACCAACAAAAGAGGCACACTAGAATTGCTTTACACAGTCAGGGTCAAAGTGCAAATTCACGCCCTAATAATCCTCAAAATCAAAGTAGAACGTGTCTGTATTGTAATATTTCTGGACATCGCATCTATTCTTGTCGAAGATTTGTAGCGTTACCCTACCCTGAAAAAATCAAATATGTAAAAAACAGAAGATTATGCTTTAATTCATTAAGAACAAAGCATAATGTGAGAAACTGTATCTCGAACTACAATTGCTCTATATGTAATAAAAAACATAATACGGTGATCCACAAGCCGATAAATCAAAGATTTATCAAAAGATTGACAAAAGATTTAATAAAAGATTATATAATCAAAGATAATACCAGAAATGGCAATTACTCTCAAAATGATAACTCTTAAAATCTTCAGAATATGAATAATCGAAATAGCGTTACGAATGTAGGAACATAATCAAACTCCAGTTGCACATCTCATAACAATTACACAACAAGACAAAATACTAGAAATAATAATTTAGACCAAACACAAAGGACTCATGAAGTTCAAAGTTCAAATAGTGAAGCTGGGACCAGTAGAGGTGACATACAAGGTGTCTGTGTGTCGACAACATTATCAGCTCTGTCAAGAAAAGCTTCAGGACAGCTCACCCTGTATACTAAAAATGGTGAAGCTTTAAAAGCAATAATTTTATTACAATTACTATCTAAATAAAATGCAAAAAGAGCATTTTCATCAATGTTCAGAATAAGAATAATCGAAATTCCGCTACGAATGTAAATATATAATCAAACTCCAGTTGCACAATCTCATAACAATTACCCAACAAGATAAAATACTAGAAATAATAATTCAGACCAAACACAAAGGATTCATGAAGTTCAAAGCCCAAATAGTGAAGCTGGGACCAGTAGAGGTGACATACAAGGTGCCTATGTATCGACAACATTATCAGCTCTGTTAAGGAAAGCTTCACAAGTACTTTAAGCCACAGGACAGCTCACCCTGCATAGTAAAAATGGTGAAGCTTTAACAGCAAGAATTTTATTACTATTACTATCTAAATAAAATGCAAAAAGAGCATTTTCATCAATGTTCAGAATAGGAATAATCGAAATTCCGCTACGAATGTAAGTACATAATTAAACTCCAGTTGCACATCTCATAACAATTACACAACATGACAAAATACTAGAAATAATAATTGAGACCAAACACAAAGGACTCATGAAGTTAAAAGCCCAAATATTGAAGCTGGGACCAGTAGAGGTGACATACAAGGTGCCTGTGTATCGACAACATTATCAGCTCTGTCAAGGAAAGCTTCACAAGTACTTTAAGCCACAGGACAGCTCGCCCTGTATACTAAAAATGGTGAAGCTTTAAAAGCAATACTTTTATTACAATTACTATCTAAATAAAATGCAAAAAGAGCATTTTCATCAATGTTCAGAATAAGAATAATCGAAATTCCGCTACGAATGTAAATATATAATCAAACTCCAGTTGCACAATCTCATAACAATTACCCAACAAGATAAAATACTAGAAATAATAATTCAGACCAAACACAAAGGATTCATGAAGTTCAAAGCCCAAATAGTGAAGCTGGGACCAGTAGAGGTGACATACAAGGTGCCTGTGTATCGACAACATTATCAGCTTTGTTAAGGAAAGCTTCACAAGTACTTTAAGCCACAGGACAGCTCACCCTGCATACTAAAAATGGTGAAGCTTTAAAAGCAATAATTTTATTACTATTACTATCTAAATAAAATGCAAAAAGAGCATTTTCATCAATGTTCAGAATAGGAATAATCGAAATTCCGCTACGAATGTAAATATATAATCAAACTCCAGTTGCACAATCTCATAACAATTACCCAACAAGATAAAATACTAGAAATAATAATTCAGACCAAACACAAAGGATTCATGAAGTTCAAAGCCCAAATAGTGAAGCTGGGACCAGTAGAGGTGACATACAAGGTGCCTGTGTATCGACAACATTATCAGCTCTGTCAAGGAAAGCTTCACAAGTACTTTAAGCCACAGGACAGCTCACCCTGCATACTAAAAATGGTGAAGCTTTAAAAGCAATAATTTTATTACTATTACTATCTAAATAAAATGCAAAAAGAGCATTTTCATCAATGTTCAGAATAGGAATAATCGAAATTTCCGCTACGAATGTAAGTACATAATCAAACTCAAGTTGCACATCTCATAACAATTACTTTATTTCTTATTACAAATTAATTTATTTCAATTCTTCTATTTTAACCTTCGCTGTGAATCACTAAACTGAAACAAAACTTAATTGATCATATTAAATCATCACCTGATGAGGCTAACATGGTTAGCGAAACTCGCGTCGGGAAGTTTAAATAAGTGATTTAGTGTTTAGTTCGTAAAGCTCTTCGAGTTTAATCATTGTGCCTCATATTAAATTGTTGTTATTGTAAGACACATTGCAATTATAAATGGATATTATAAAAAAATATAGTTTTGATAAGATACTAACTTCAAGACACAATAGATACATACAGTGCCAGCAAGAATCTCATTTCTCACTGATGACAAGTTACAGGACTCGAAAAAATGTTGGCAAAGGTTTAAAACGAAAAACTAACAACGATGCACTGTATTTATTTGAGACGTATGTATCGAAACGAATACCATATTTTTCACACCTGCACATTAATCTCGAAAATATGCCGTCGTACTATGTGCGACCCCCAAAAGCAACGCGAGGAGACAAAAAAAAAACGAAAACACCTCATACTTTCCATATTTATCTCTGTGTCAATTTTCCGGAAGGTTCAAAAGTCATCTGACCGTCGAGACGTCGTGCAAAAATCGTTGTCGCATCGATAAAAACCCAAACAATAAGTTGAGTGTTTTTGTCGGTGCAAAAATAGATTTTTTGGCAGTGAAATCGCGTCGCGTTTTTCCAGGCCGATTGCATAAGTTTTGGATGGTCGGGAGGGTCTAAATATGGCGCACAGTGGGCTAATACAATGCCAAGATTTTCGGAGAAAAAAAACAACCTTTATTATTTTTTCTAATTCTCTAGGTCGTGTAATCAAAGGTTATTGTTCGAATGTCTCGCATAGATGTCAGAACCTCTCTCTCTCTCTCTCTCTCTCTCTCTCTCTCTCTCTCT